>APFE031247234.1:125454-193259 GCA_000404065.3 Pinus taeda | reverse complement strand
CCCATCCCATTATTACATTATTACCTTGGGTACCTCCCTCGGTACCCCATATTACCCCCCCTAGGTATATAACAAGGTGAAATCACTATGGTTGAGGGTTAAGGTGGTTTTTCCTCTGAAAGCCCTAGTTTGTTCTATTTTGGTTTAACCCATATGATGCCAAATGCATGCTTGGAATATGGCACGGGGGTGATTGGCTGAAAGAGAGATTTGATTCAACACAATCTATAGTAGCGTGGTTGGGGTGTCATGCATGAGAAAATGAAGTTCCAATGTCAAACACCTAGGTGATTTGTGATCCTTGAGGAATGGTAGTATGTTTATGATTAGTAAACCCCACTTCCACAACTGGAAATTTGAGGTCAGTTCATATCATAATGACACTCAACTCATGTTTACCCTGGAGAGCTTGAAAAATTCAGTAAATGTGGGAGGATGCATTACAATGATGTTATTGTTGTTATGCTTGCATATCAACACGGTATGTTGCAAAGGGTGTTGAAGTACTTGACTAGAGCTCTTATGTTGTTGAAGTAAAGGAGCTCTTATGTTGTTTGTATATGTTGTGTATTTGGTTATGTATGCTTGTTATGCTTACTTTACAAAGGTGCCATATGTTTGTTATTCTTGTTCGAAAGAGGTGTGGTCACCATTTGTTTATGAGCAGGTGTTGTGATGCTAAGGTCTGCTAACATGTTGAGGTATGTTGAAATATGAATGCAGAAGAAGTATGATTTGCTCCAATGAAGAAGTGATAATAACATGAGGTATGAATGGTCAATTGCTTGCGAGTCTTAGATATGCTTGGTGATTGGAGGCATGAATGGTCCATTGCTTGTGAGTCTTAGATATGCTTGGCCATTGGAGGCATGAATGGTCAATTAGATGGTCTTATGTTATTCCTATAAAGTTACATAGTCTTGGAATTATGATGGTGCATTTAATCATTACAGGTAGTTGAAAATAATATTTGGTGGAGCATTTATTTTGTTTTAATATTTAAAATTTGAAAAAGTGTGAAACAAATTGGTGGAATGCAAAGAGACGAGATTGTTCACTTCATATTCTTATGTGAAAGTTTGATATGTTAGACAGTATGTGGGAGAGTTGAGTTTTTATGAGAGCATTTTCGTGATTTACCTTGCACAAATATACAGAGGTAAAAGAGTAGATGTGAAGCGAATTTGAGGAGGAGAAAAGGAAAAAACAAAGATGGATAATACAGAACTAAAGATAAGGTAAACCAACACATTGTTTCTTATATGTATTAGGGGATTGTTGTCTCCTTTCATGTTGTATCTTGAAAAAGAACAGGTTGGGTCCTGCTGAAGTGGAAGTAGGAGCTTCCAAGCAAGTTGTAGCTTGCAAAAAAAGTTGAGGTAGGAGCCTCTTATAGGTTGTAGCCCACAAAAAAATTATATAAGTAGAAGTAGGAGCTTCCCAACAAATTGTAGCTTTGAAAATAGAAGAGAGGTTGCAACCGCCAAAATCTAATATAATATAGGAAGTAGGAGCTTACCTTTGCATCACAACAATAATGAATCCATGACTTTCTCCCTTTGTGGGTTTCCACTTATATCTGGTGCCCGCATGTGGTTGCTTTTATGTGTTAATTTTATGTTGTCATGGAATGTCGTTATGTTGATTAAATCTGCTATTTATATGATGTGATATTGTTCATTGAATAGTTAAGATATATTTAAAAAAGAAAACAGAATTTGATGTCCATGAATGCATTAAACAAATTCACCCCCTTCTTAGTTTAGTCAAGTTTCCAACAACTTGCCACCAATCCATAATGAACAGTAGCTATGGTTGGAATTCTCCCTCATTTTCCACCTGTATCACAGCCAATCAATAATATAATTAGCATCATGCACATACTTTTTAAGCAAATAAATATGGAAACCATCATGTGCTTTCACTATGGGTGGCAAGGCTAGCCTATAATCCATTGAACTCACTCTCTCTAAGACCCGAAACGATCCAAAAAACCTTGGTTCCAACTTGGCACAAGATCTTATTCTCATTGAACTCTTCCTTGGTTTAATGTGGAGATAAACATGTTCACCCACTTGAAATTCCTTGTGCATTCTCTTTTGATTTACATAGCTCTTTTGTTTGGCTTGAGCTACTTTCAACTTCTACCAGATAACAACTACTTCCTATTCCATTTCCTTCAGCATATCAAGTCCAAGAAGTGCCATGTTCACTAAATCATTCTAGTTGATGGGTGTATTACCTTTTATGCCATATAGGGCTTCAAAAGGACTTATCTTCAATGATATTTGTTACCCATTGTTGTAAGCAAATTCTACCAAAGGTACAAACTCTTCCCACACCTTAAGTTGATGCATAACATACATTCTGAGCATGTATTCAAGCACCCCTATTTATCCTTTCAGTCTGTCCATCCATTTAAGGATGATACATTGTACTAACTGCTAACTTTGTTCCTAAATCAATCAACAATGTTTTCCAAAATTTCGAGAAACTTGGCATCCCAATTCGAAATTATCTTCTTGGGCACGCCATGCAATCTAAATACTTCATGAAAATCTAAGCAATGTCAATTTCCTTGTGGGTGGAATTGAAAGCTATAAAATGAGTTGCCTTACTCAACTTGTCCATTACAACCATTATGACCTCACGTTGTCTAGATGTCTTTGATATTCCTGTGATGAAGTCCATAGAAATGACTTCCCACTTCCACTCAGGCATGGGGATTGATTGTAACAATAATGTTGGATGTCTACATTCCTCTATCACTTAGTGATACTCCAAGTATCTCGCAATATATTCAGCAACATCATTTTTCATACTCGACCAATAGTACATCTTTTTCATAGATTTATCATTTTTCGATAACCAAGATAACCTGAATAAGGTGATACCCAAAATCCATGCTCTATAATGTGATAGCCTTTAAAAAAGAAGAATAACAATGATCAAAATTACTAATATATATATATATTTCTTTTTTCTTTTCCAATTATTTTTATATTCATGTAAATCCCTTAAAAATATCAACAAAATATTCTACAATTTTCCATAACATGGCAGCCAAAGTCTAAAGTTACAACAAAAACAAAAAAATCACCTCACAGAAGTTGACTTTAGCTATGTTCCCTCCTGTGTGAAGAGTTACATAGTTACCATCCGGGAGGTCTTGTCCGAATGAGCACAAACAGTCCCATGAAGATGTGGGGAAATCAAGGTATGAAGAAAGCAATGCACCAAGTTGTGATGGGTGTGGAACCGATTTTGCTCTAGATAAAACTCATAGACGAGAGGAATTATTAGTTATTGAACAATCTTGTTGTTGAACATGCTACTCATCCAAAATTGGCATGAAACAAGCATTGCGAACGACAAGCCGATCAGAAAACAAAAAACAAAATAGAATAAACCTTGTTGAAACTGTGACTATGGAAAAAAAGCAGGAGCAGTGAGCATTATCATCCATATAGATGTATTTTAAGCTAGGATTTAACATGATTCTAGAAAAAAAGCAGGAGCAGTGAGCATTATCATCGGTATAAATGTATTTTAAGCACGGATTTAACATGATTCTAGAGGTATAAATTTCTTCACAACAATAATTAAAAACAAGAAACGAGAAGATACAGTTAAAGTTATCGGGTTCTCCAAGAAAAGGAGAAACAGAGTTTCTCCTCCACTGACCTGAACCTAAGAATCAAAAAAAACTTAAAAATCTCGTTTAATCACACAAATAATTCATCTGACAGATTCTTAAACACACAAAAATATCTCGCTGAATTACACAAATCCATCTGATAAAATCTTTAACTCCCAAATTTGTAATGAAAATTTTAAAGAAATTTAATTTAAGACAATTCATTTTGATTTTCAGGGGAAAAAACAATCGTAACCACTTTACAGGCACATGATTAAATAAAGCTTACCTCCAGAAGCAATCGGCCGCATATTAGGACGATCAGCTTTCATCCTCACTTTCAAGTTTCCTGCAAATAAAACGTTGGAACCGAGGGATGTAGGGAACGGGAGTTCGCTGAAACTAATGGCCAGTAGTTTCCAAAGAGATTTCTTTTTGTATACTTCTGTGAATCTTCACGGGATATATAGCCACGAACACATCATAAAGACAGCCCGGCTCCCAAAAGTAACTGTTAAGAATATTTAAATAAACAGACGTGGAAGCCAGGTTCACATTAAATAAACAAGCTTAGATGTCCGAAGAGCCGGTTAAGATGAGAAAGGGCAGAGTTCCTAGTCACGACCCTCCAAACTCCACAGGATCAGTCTAATACGTCAGCAAAACTTTATTCAGTTTCTTGGAATACAGCAACATTAAGTTCAGAGTATTTATTCCATTCTGAACTTTGATTTTAATTTTCTAAAAACCTTCAGCAGTAAACAAATTCTTGCGAACCTTGCAATAATTCAGTAATTTTCCATAAAATCTTTACCGAATTCTTATTCAATTCATAATTGAAAAATAATAATAACACTAAAACAGCTAAATCTTTGAATCCCGCGGGCCCATTTTGAGCCTCCCGGTCCCATCCCGCTGTCTTATTTCCTTCCAGTAGCCCAGCCAGAGAAGACTTTGGGCATGAGAGACAAGAATAGCAGAAAAGAAAATTGTATGGGGTCCGTAAACTTCACTATCAGCTTCGGCTGCTGTCTTTTTCTTCATGTGAAGATACTGATTGACAAACGTTCTCTCACCGTCTTTCCACGATTTTCCGTTTCACTGTTGATGTCCAATACAGTACAGTAGGTTAAAGATGTGAATATAAAGCTTTCAGATTTAAATTTGTCTATTCCACCTTATATATATTAAATAAGCGCATTATGATTTTTTACAGAATTAACCCGGTAGAATTAAGCGCATATTGATTGTTTACAGAATTGACCCCCTACAATTCCTAATTTACAGGTATGCATGAAATTCGGCATCTTTCTCAAAAATTCAAAATTCTTACATCTCAAATCGTATATTATCACCACCAAACCCTGGGTCGCAGAATCTTGAATTGATTGATCCTTGACTTAGTGACACCCACTTACCGTGGAGCTGGTGAGTAGTAGGTCTGAGACTTTAATAATGATTCCGCCAGGTCTACTGTACAATTATTACAGTAAGTGTGTTGCCATCTAAGCCTGCGACAGACAATGTCCACTTAGACTTTCCAATCCAGGGGAGTTCAATCTTAAGTATGCCGCCTTTGAATTTTCCGAAGGCCACATATATCTTTCATATGGAAACCTGTACCGACCCACGTGTATTTTGGGATTGTTGTTTTCATTATTTTTAATAATTAAATTGTGTCACTCAGTGATGGTTGTTTTTATTATTTTTAGTTTTATTATTTTTAATAATTAAATTATGGCGTGTTTTTGTAATAAGTAAAAATTTTATGTAATTTTTTTATTTAAAATTAATTATTAATAATTGTTTTCAGAATATTTTATATATTTTTAAAATAATACAATATAGATATTATATATTTTTAATTTAATAATATATTTACAATTCAAATAATAAAATAATGATATATTTATTAATAGTATATTTTAGAAAAAGGTAAAGGAAGTCAGCTATAATTATTTTGGTTATATTTTTAAATTTTAAAAGAAGTAAGATTTTTTCAGTAAAAATTACATTAGAAGAAATTATGTAGACTTGTTTCAACCATTTAGTATGGTTCATTGTTAACAAAAGATGGAGGATTAAATCTAGGGAATCAACACCACATTAAATAGAGAAAGAGTCATAATAAATTTTAACTGTGAGAATGAAATGGCTAATTTTAATAAAATAAAATATTTATTAAAAAATGAGATAAATTGGAATATTCAATTTAAAAAGAGATTAAAAACCCAAAAAATTAAATTGGGTCAAATTTAAAAAAATGAGGAATAAGTGAAGATCAACCAAAATAAAGAAATAAAACCGAGTCAGGACGAATTTGGGAATACGGATAGAAATAGAAACTCTGGTGAGTTTGGAGGTTGTCGTACAATCAGGGACAAGAACCATTCTCCATCAAGCCATATTCTTCAAAGTATATGAATTGAAGGTTAGTTATATTAACTTTTCAGAATCTTGACTGGGATATGACGCATTTGGAGGGACGGGGAGCAGGAGGGCGATTTTGGAGCTAGGGTTATAGGTTAGTAGAGTTTGTTCTCCATGGAAGGTCGTGATGGAGGGAGCTCCACTCCCTCCTACAAGCAGGTAGTAGCCAGCAGAGGAAAAAAACTAGTAAAAGAGGATAGAGATCCTTCAGTTGAAAAACAAAGAAACAGAGAAAGGGAGCAGGAGGGCTCTGAATCCAAGGAGAATAACAACAATAAAGAAAGCAAGAAAGCGGACAAGGAACAGGGGACAAAAGACAAAACTCAAAGGGGACCATGCAAACCCAAGACTACTATCACTCCTAGAGTTGTTTTGAATGATCCTGCTCTACAGGCACATAGGGACCACATGCAGACTTATGCAATTATTTGTAAGTTCATCGGTTTATGGCCCACTCAAAAAGAATTACAATCTTGGATTAAATACCACTGGAAACCAAAAGGAAGCATAAAACTACATCTTGGGTCAAAGGGATTCTTTATTGTAGTCTTTGCAAACATTGAAGGTAAGGACAGAGTATTTGAAGGAGGGCCCTACTTTTATGCAGCAGCATGCCTGTATATGAGACCTTGGATCATGAATTTTGTCCCAGAATGTGAAACTTTTACCTCGGTCCCGGTCTGGGTAAGACTTTACTCTCTACCTTTGGATTACTGGCAACTGGAATCCCTTTCTGCCATAGGAAATAATTTAGGATGTTTTGTCAAAGCTTCTGAGGCCACCAAAAGTGGAAAATACACATCCTTTGCAAGAATATGTGTGGAGATTGATCTTTCTGGAGCTCTACCAGATGAGGTCATATTGGAAGTGTTTGATGAAGAATGGGTACAAACAGTGGATTATGAGCACATCCCATTCAGATGTCGTAAATTTCATGAACATGGGTATCTATTCAGAGATTGCCCTCTCAGTAAGACTGAAAATAATAATAAAATCAATACCATGAAAGACACTGAAAGCTTTCACAAAGTGGTTCAGAAAGGAAAAGGGAGCAAGAGGGGATCGAAGACACATCAAAATGAAAGGCAACAAGCCAGCCAAAACAGGTTTCAAGCACTAGAAGAGGAAGAGGGGATAACGAAAGCAGATCAGGCCAAGGGAGACACTCTAGTGAATGAGGAGAACGAAGAAGAGGATGAGCAAACACAAACCATTAAAAAACAGAAAGAAGATATTATGAGTGACACAGAATTGGAGATGGATCTAGAATGACCCAGAGTGAGATGGAAATGGAAGATCACGAACTACAGGAGATTCTTGAGAAAGAGAATCTAGATCTAGAAGGATTCTTGAAACAAGGAACTAGGGAGGGAGTGGATTCGTTGCCTCTAGAGGAGTTCAATAGAGTTCAATAGCTGTTCTTATGGAAAACTCAGACCACAGGGTTGGAAAAGCAAGGGACTCATAAAAGGCAGAGCAGTGAAGGTGTGAAAGCTTTGAAAACCACACCGGGCTTGGCACCCAGATACCCAGGAAAGAAAAGAGGTAGGAAAAAGCAGAACGAGCTTTTGATGGAATGTGGAAAGCTAATGATAGACTCAGGTAAGATGAAAGACCTATCTAGTTACTCCTTTACAAATATTTAATAATGAAGTTCACTTCTTGGAATATTAGAGGCCTAGGCAATAAAAGAAAACAAAGGTTACTTAGTAATAGAATGAAACAAGCAGCACCGGTTGTAATCTTCATCCATGAGACTAAATGTTCCATTCAAAAAATAAAAGAGATTCACAGTAAATGGCTCAATAAATTTGAGTTTCTGGAAGTCAAAGCAGAGAATATAGCAGGTGGCATTGTCACACTTTGGAACCCCCAAAGAATTGACATTATAGATGCAGAGGAAGCTAGGGATTATCTATCAGTGGTCATATAGCCAGTGGGAGATAAGGAAGCCTACCTAGTAACGAATGTGTATGGTCCCCAAAGATTGGATGGAAAACTCAAGCTTTTAAACTCGTTGCAGGATCTCAGGGAAAGACATGCAAGTATCCCTTGGATCTTGGGGGGTGATTTCAATATGATCAAATCTTTGTCGGAGAAAAAAGGGGGCACCAAAACTCTAAATAAAGATTCTTATGCTTTCCTTTCTTTCATAAACAATATGAAGTTAGTGGATATTGGTATGAGTAATGGTACCTTTACTTGGAACAATAAAAGAGGAGGAGAGTCTCAGGTGGCTTCCAAATTAGATAGATTCATCATCTCAGAGGATCTTATGCTCAAGGACAAGGACATAGTTGCAAGAGTTCTCCCCTTTGGAGGCTCTGATCACTGGCCCATGCAACTGGAAATGCAGGGCATTGGCACCCCCAGGAATAGACCTTTCAGATTTGAAAACATCTGGCTTTCCCACCCAGATTTTGCCAACAACATAGCCATCTGGTGGGCTGAAGAATCAAACATTCAAGGCACAAGCATGTTCCTACTCCAAAAAATACTAAAAAATATCAAACTCAGGCTCAAGGAGTGGAACAAGAAGGAGTTTGGTAATATTTTTGAAGGAAAAAAAGTTGTTGAAGGAAAAATGCAGGAACTCAACCAAACCCTTATCAGGGAGGGTTTTGATAAGGTTAGAAATGAGTAGGCAACCAAGTATCAACAAGAATGGGAGATTTTCTGTAAACAAGAGGAGATTTTCTAGAGGCAAAAATCTAGAGTGTAATGGCTAAAAGAAGGAGAACGCAATACCATATTTTTCCATCCATTGTGGCAAAGAGAGCTCACAACAAGATTTCTTCTATCAAGGATGAAGGAGGTAATATTATTCATTCTCATGAAAAAATAGCAGCAGTACTGGTTTAGCACTTTTATGGTATTGCTCAAGAATCCTGTTCAGACAGGGAACAATCTATTAGGGTTATATCAAGACATATTCCAAAGCTAGTTTCCAATGAGGACAATTTCAACCTTAATAGACCAGTATCGGAAGATGAGATTAGTGAGGTCCTAAAAGAAATGCAAAATGGTAAGGCACCAGGTCCGGATGGTTTCAATGTTAATTTCTTCAAAGCTTGTTAGAATATTGATAAACATGATGTTTTGAATGTAGTGGAAGACTCTAGGAGGGACAAAACCATTTTGAAAGCGCTCAATACCACCTTTATTGCCTGATCGCTAAACAAGATTCAGCTCTAACTCCTGACAGGTTCAGACCCATTGCCCTGTGCAATGTGGTCTACAAGATAATATCCAAGGTTGTGGCCAATAGAATCAAACCTCTTCTCCCCACCCTGGTGTTAGGGGAACAATCTGGATATGTGGAAGGCAGGCAAATCCTCGACAATATAATTCAAGCTCATGAGGTGGTGCACTCACTAACAAGCAAGAGGAAAGCTGGAATGATCATGCAACTGGACATAGCCAAAGCTTATGATAAGCTGAATTGGAACTATATCAGAAAAGTTCTCATGGCTTTCGGGTTTGATCACAATTGGATCAGATGGGTAATGGCCCTAGTAACTTCTCCTAGTTTTTAATTCTTTGTTAATGTTTCTCCATCAGAGACTTTCATTCCTTCAAGAGGCCTCAGACAGGGAGATCCACTCTCTCCCTTTCTCTTCATTCTCATGATGGAAGGGTTGGGTAGATCTATCAAGCATGCTAAAGAAGTTGGTAAATTCAAAGGTCTCCAACTTACTGAAGATGGTCAAGCTTTAACACATCAACAATTTGTGGATGACACTATGCTGCAAGGCGTCCCCACGGTCAAAGAAGTTCTAGCTTATAAGAAAATCCTGAAAGACTTCACCATGGCTTCAGGTATGGAAGTTAATCTCTCCAAATCTAAGATTTTTTTCTTCAATGCTCACATTGTTATTCAGAGAAATATTTCAAGAATTTTGGGCTTTCAAAGGGAGATCCTCCCTTCAAAATATTTGGGAATCCCTCTAACAGCCAAGCCTTTTCACAAGAGCATCTAGGAGCCAGTGATTAGCAAACTGCAAGATAAGATTAGGAAATGGACTTTTAGATCTTTAAATTTGGCTGGAAGGTTGGTGTTAACCAAGGCTATCCTTCAATCAATTACAGTCTTCATGCTATTAGCTCTCCCAGCCCCCAAAGGTGTTCTACGGCAATTTTGAAACATGCAAAGAGACTTTGTTTGGGGCAAGGGTGAAGAAAGAGAGAAATGGGCCTTGGTAGCATGGGAAAAAATTTGCAAACCCAAAAACTATGGAGGACTTGTTCTGGATGATCTTGAGATTCTAAGTAAGGCTTTAGGAGCTAAATTATGGTGGAGATGGGTTAAAGATCCTGAGATACAATGGGAAAAGATATGGAAAGAAAAATATGCACATAGGTGGCAAAACAAAGATCTAATAAGAATGTCAGGATTCAACAAGGGCTCTCACATCTAGAACAATGCCTGGGACAATAGGGGCTTTTTCCAAGGAAACAACTTCTAGGAAATCAGAGAAGGAAACCTTGCCTTATTTTGGGAGGACAGATGGAAACAAGAACCTATTTTGTTAAAGGAAGACTTGAAGGATCTCAAGGAGGATACATATACTAAAGGGTTATCTAAAGTAAAAGACTTTTGGGTTGAAACCAACAGTAGTGGAAAATGGAGAACTTGGAGGAACTTCGAGTTCATGGATGAAAAATCCCTGAAGGCTAAAGCAGAGACTCTAAAATATATGTTAGAGCAAAGGAAGATTTTGAAATCAGGGGAGCAAGATCAGCTAAGATAGGGCAACAAAAGTGAGGGTACCTTTAATCTCAAAGAAGTAAAACTCATTATCCTTGACCTTAACTCATGAGCTCCAGATAAGACTTGGCAAGACCTATGGAGACATCAAGGATGGATGAAGATTAAACTCTCCATGTGGCTGGTTCAGCATAAGAAAATCCTGACCTGGGATAATATCAGGAAGAGGGGTGTCCTAGGTCCTTCCAGATGTCAGCTATGTGAAGCCCAAGAGGAAGCTATGGAGCACCTTCTCAATAATTGCATCTTCATCTCCAGTTTATGGGATTCTTTTGCCACCATTTTCCAACAGACTGATAGGGACAAAGGGAGCATCATCAATACCCTAAACAGATGGAGAAGAACCTTTTCAGACAATGAAATGCTTAGCTCAACATGGGCCATCATACCAAGTTTCATTATTTGGAATGTTTGGAAAGAAAGGAATAACAAAATCTTCAAGAATGAAAAGAGGTCATCCCAAAGCCTTTTTGAGCAAAGCTTAAAACAAATCAAGGAAACGGTTGGCATGATTATGCGAAATCTCCCCAAGAACCCTCCTTCTGCTGCGGATTTGAAGACTCTCGGTAATCTGGGTCTGCAGGGACTTATTCCTCAGGGATGGGATAGGAAAGTTATCTCCCTAGTTTCTGAGCAAGATTTCTGGCATCCTCCCCCCAAGGGCTTTCTGAAATTCACTATTGATGGGGCTCCAAAGGGCAACCCAGGCTCTGCGGGTTATGGAGGGGTGTTAAGGGATGAGCATGGTGGAGTAATTTTCATGTTCTACTGTCATTTAGGAAGAGCAACGAATAACATTGCGGAATTGATTGTTATGGAGCAGTGCTTAGATTTCCTGAATCAGGATAACTAGCAAAATGTGATTGTTGAAGCTAATTCAGAGTTAATCATCGATTCAGTTAACAAGATTAGCTGGGGCTCAAGACCAAAAAAATCTCAAGGAACTGGTGTTTGATCCAAGGCTTTCAATGGATTCAACAACACCTCCAGAGCCTTCGGAATATTAGCTTTAAACATGTAAGAAGATCGGCAAATAAATTGGCTGATCTTCTTGCCAATCAAGGAGTGATCAACACAGAGAACAGGGTTGCTTTTGGCTGGCAAGAAATGCCTCAGAATAGGTTAAAAGCGAAATGTTATGACAAGGCAGATGAAGACAGGCTTGTGTTTCAGAGTAGGGCCATGGAGATGGAATCCAGTTGATTCAAGTGTTCTATGTTTCTTATTTTTTCTACTTTCAGGTCTTCAGGGGGTTGTAGTGCTCTTTTGACCGTTTTAAAACAAGTCAGCATTGTTTTTGAGATTTCAGGGGATACTCAATCGGGTGGCCCTGGTTCGTCTAAGAAATATCGGCTGGCGGGTGTTTCGTCCTACTAGGTTTATGGCAGAGAAAATGAAACAATAGGTAGGATCTCGGGTACTCTCGGCAATCGCAATACCAGGGGTTTTTTGTCCGGGATCGGTTTACCGTGCTGGGAGAGGTTTCCAGGTGGTCACGACCCTCACAAGAAGGAAATGGTTTTTTCGAATTTGGATCAATTCCATACAGAGGGCTACACGTGGCAGTGGGGTCAGCTAAAATACTGCCCTCATCACACACTAATGTTCAGTGAGCTTAGTTGGGGCGAAATGATCCTCAGCCGTCGGATCACGCGAAGTGTTTCCACAGCAAGGATTGATCATGCAAGTTATCAGTCTAGTTCGCGGGAAGCACTAATGTTCAATGATATTAGGCGATGTGAAATGATCCTCAGTCGTCAGATCAGACAAGGTGATTCGACGACTGGGATTGTTTGGGCTATTCATCGGTCTAGATTGGCGGGATTTTCGGTGACGACAATCTCCCTTCAAACAACTTTCTGTATGGAAAAAAGGGTTCTTAGTAGTTTCCAGGTGATTGCATCGCTCCTAAGTGGTAAATGGTATTGGATTTTTGGTAGCAATCCCATTAGGCTTCTTACACGTGGTAGGGGGGTGGTCTGGAATACCGCTCCTCATCACTCACTAATGTTAGGTCATCTTAGTTGCGCGATTTTGCTCCTGGCCGGTGGATCTAGTCGTTTGGATCTATGGTTAGAAACGGTCGTGCTGTTTCAGTGGGGCCAGGTCTTTTTCTCCACGAGTCTTATTGGGGCGCTTTTTTTCCTTAGCTGGTGGTTGGCATGCGAAGTTTGGTCGGTGGCGACTGTTGTTGATTTTCCGGGTAGTGGAGGTGGAAGGCACCAGAGCTTTCCACGTGGTTGGAGAACCTTTTAGTCCAATTCTTTGTGTAATCTGAGAGTTAGATAATGACTATTGTAGGGGGAGCCATGTCTATGGTAGGATGCCCTTTGTTTCTCCTGAGTCCATGAAGATGGATGGTTTTTTGTATATTTTGTAACATTATTTTTGTTTTAATGAAATAGAAGGATTGTCTCTTGCTTCAACAAAAGAAGATGAACCAAAATAATGATAAATAAAATAATATGAAGGTCATAATTTAAAGTTACCAATTCATTCATATTAAATTAATTAAATAATTAATTAATTTTTAATATTGTTATAACCAAGAATACTGAAAGGAAAAAGTCAGGTTATTTTAAAAAGGGTGAAAGAGACTAGATCAATAATTAAAGATTGTTATTTTTTTATTTAGGGAAAGAGAATTTAAGAAAAATAAACTAATAATAATAATAATAATGAAAATAAGTAAAAAGATTGCATAATGCAAAAAATAATTATTTGTAAATTGAAAATGAAATAAAAATAATTAATTGTAAAACCAAATGGCAGGCATCCAACAACTGTTAATTTTTCATCCTATCTCTAAAGTCTCTCGGATATCCCCAGACAATGTAAATATTTAAATTACTGCACACCAAACAAACTATTTATTATTTTAAGTTATAAAAAGTATTTCTTGAATTTAATTATGACAAAAGTGAAATCACGATTATTTGTAAATATTGTTTTACTTGCTAAAGTAGTTAGGATTAACAGTTACCTGTCCCTAACTAATTTCTTGAGGATGTATTGAAGAAAGATCAAGAGGATAGGGGTATTTGAGATAAGGAAGAAAAGTGAGTTTGGACCAGATAGTTGTGAGACCGTGAGTTCTCATATTAAAAAGGAAGAAGGTTCTTGTATTCAGGAACAACTTGGGGGGAGACTAACTGACATAGTAGTCTCAAAGTTGGGAGGCAAAGAAGTGAGCAGCAAGGTCTAGTTGCAAACCAAATCTGGAAGACAACGTGGTCCAGATAAGTGAAAAATCCTCATATTAAATAGTTAGAAAACCTTATATGTCCTTTTATATAAATCTATGCATGATATTTGCTAACAGATAGTAGAGATGGATTGGTAAACCTAAGGAATTTGTATCAATAGTCCATAAGTAATTTTTCATGCATTTAGATGAGAGGTAGATTACTTTTAGTGCCCAGTAAAATGCATAGTCAAATTCGGTGGACAATGACAAAAGAAACTGACAAAGTTTAGTTAAGAATACATCACGACAATAGAAGAGAACATTAAAAAATATGAAAATGGTCAGGGCTTCTACACAAACAGAATGCCATAAATCTTTTATTAGGAAGGCAAAACCCTCAATACATAGGTATCCACTAAACCTTGAACACCAGGGACAGAATGAACGAATATATATGAATACATGATGAAATAAGCATTCGTATTACCAGAAAAGAAATCATTTTAGACACTGACCTACCAATATTAACAAAGAAAGCAACTGCGAAAGCTTAAAGCAGCAAAATGAATTAAACAAAAATTTATAGATTGCGACCGTTAAACCACAAGGACTCATCCTTTATTTTTAAATACCTACCCTCGCAGGCCAGGTCAGACAATACTACTGTTTCTACTTGATAACCACAGATTAAGTAGAAGTTTACAGCTCAACTTGGAACATCGACAAGCAGAATAGACTTTTATCTCTGATGAAAATAACGAAGAAACTACTGAAAACATTACATTCCCAAAATATGATTAAAAGTTAAATAAGTAAATGAAAATTAAAGAATTGTAAATTACTCATAAAAGGATGTTAACAGAGTTGGGTCAGGGTTTTGATCCACACAACCCTTGCAAATATAGAAAATACATATTGGCCCTTTGTAATTTTGGCTTTGAAAATAAATACAGTCATTTAAAAACTGACAAATTAATAATGGTTTGCATAACCCTTTTACAAATGTGCCCAAATGCATATTTCCCTTTAAGGGACGACAATGCTTAAGATAAATATAGATAAGTAAATTAATAACATAACAATTCACAAATGAAGTTTCCTTCTGGAGCCGAAACCGTCAACCAAGAAAAACCTTAATAGAAAAACTTTAGGCAAGCACAAGTACCTGGTAGTGGGTTGGGACTTTCATTACTACGTTGAGTGGGCCAAGTGAGGGATTCCTCTAGCAATTTGCCCAAAACTTTATCACCTGCAAAACCCTCCACCCCAACTGGGAGGAATACTGAGGATTAAAAAGCTAGCACAATAACAATAGTTGGATAAAAGACTTGAAAGTGAAATTAGCAGATAAATCATTCAGACATTACTTGATTTAAACACATGAAGAAACCCTCCTCGTTGCAGAATGTTGACCCAAAAGCCCAATATGCATGATAGGGAAAACCAAGGATGATTAGGAGGCATAAGGAGGCAACAGTGAACAAATTTGGAGCAAATAGCCTCCAGTAACAAGAGAGTGAACTGTGAATACCTGAGCATGGAGAAAACTCCTCCACAGAGCATGTTGTATCCATATTCCAGGAGAGGGAATAAGGAATGGACATATGACACTACTCTAGAGGCATAGAACCCCGAGGATTCTCCTCCACCGTCTGATCCAAGTGACAATAAGACACCGTCGATATGGAGCCAATCTTGAAGTCGACAATGGAGTTGTACAACAACAAGGACTCCAGAAAGGGGACACCTCCACCTAGGCTGATACAAAAGTCAGTGAATTAGTGTAGTGCGGGAGGCCGAGTGGTAAGGATTTAATGTTAGCTCAAAAAGCCAGACAGTAATAAAGCCTTGGCTAAAATGTAAATGAGTTCTATGGTATAGTTAATCATGTCTCAAAAATGGCAAGTGGGTCTGTGGCCTCGGTAGAAACCCCACGATTGTATAACCATTAAACAACGTTTGTGGAAATTATGTTATGATATAACTTGTTGTAAAGAATTGTATTATAATAGTCAGATATTACAATAATGAGATGCAATGCAAAAATACATTGGTAAATACCTCACAGTACTGATGCAATTCATACAATCTTAAAGGTAAAGTTTTCTGTTGAATATACAGTAATTTATTTAAAATTTTATTTATGCATATTTTGACATGTGGGTGTGTGACATATGGTATCAGAGTGCTTAGGTTGCAACTGAGACCTCTGGAAGATAAGTAAATAATAACATTAGTGATATGCACAGAGGAATCTGGGAAGCAGTTAGAATGAGGAGGACTGGAAATCCACCAGACAGGTCTGTAATGGGAACAGGGCCAACATCATTTCAAGATGGTAATCCTGAGGTATGGGTGCATTTGGGTGATGAACTGCGAAATACCAATACTGCTATCTTGGAAATTGTAGAAGAATTGAAGGATGAGATGGCTTGGCTACAGGCAGATAATGAAAGGCTGATGCAGGAGCAGGAAATGATTATGAAGAGTCTATTTGATAGACAGAATCATCAACCACTAGTCCCTAGCCATGAGCACAGAAATATGATAGGGGAACAAGAATTTCAAACGGAGAATATTGAAATAGAAGGTGGTGAAGAGAATCATGAAGAAGAATCAAATATGTGTTGGGACACAAGACACAGAAAAGACAGAAAATGAAACTTCAAGGGGAGTTTTGAAAAATAAAGCCTCTCCTCTTTGATGGTGAACAGGAAGAAGCAACGAAAGCCTGACTCATCAATATGAACAAGTATTCCAGCTGTACGAGTATGACCATAATGTAAAGGCTCTTTTGGCCATCTTCCAACTAAAAGGGAAATCCACCCTGTTGTGGGAGGAAGTAAAAACAATTCGCAGAGTAAATGAACAAAGTATACAACTTGGGAAAATTTTCAAAGGTATTTTAAAGAAAAATATCTAATTGAAAGATTTTATGATGAAAAAGCAAAGGAGTTTCATCATCTCTGACTGGGCTAATTGTCCACGGATGAGTTCATAACAAAATTCACATCATTACTTCGATATGTCCCTTACATATGCGAAGAAAAGGCAAAAGTGCAGTGGTTTATCAACAGTCTTCCATTGTTTACGAAAGAATGACTAGAGTTTGATAACCCAAAAACCATGGACAAAGTTATACGGAAACTGCGGATATGCTACCAACAAAACAAACAAAAGGGAGGTGTGGGAAAGAGATGGGTCGACAAAAATGGAATTAAATTTGCTTCTAGCCACAAGGGAAATAAGGGCACAGTTAACAAAGGATTGTATAAAGTTCAAACTAATCGGAATATGAATAGAAATCATCCCAAATTTAAATTACCAGGTGAAACCAAGATGAATGAGAAATCAGGAAGAATTAACCAACAGACCACCTGTACAGTGTTGGGATGTGGAGGCCCGCATTATGTCAAAAACTGCCCACACCGCAAAGGAGCTGATCAGATTTCACAGATTCAAGAAGCATCTACAATGGGAGAAGTGGTAAGAAGCATTCCTAAAATTAATGTTGCCCATGAATACCATCAGGCAGAATTTCAGCCAACCATGGTTGAATTTGAAAGTAAAGTCTTTGACCAAACCATATCCATTTTAATTGATCTCGAAGCTACTTTGAGTCATATTAGCCACAAGATAGTGGAACAATGTTGTTTGCAAGTTGTTAAGTTTAAAAATCCTTGGTTAGTACAACTAGCCACGAGAGCAAAAAGAAGGGTGTTGGCCAAAGTCAGTGATTGTCCCCTAATATTAGTTGGTCAGTCTATCATGACAGATCTGAATGTGCTACCTTTGGGATCATACGACATCCTTATAGGTATGGACTGGTTGGAAAAATTGGTCCCCCATTAACTGTAAAACCAAAACCATTAATTACATGGATGAGAAAGGAGAGAGACATGAAATTCATGGTATTCAAAAACCTCTGTAATTAAGGCCTGTAACAGCCTCCCAATTAGCGAAATGCATTGGAAAAGGCTGTCAGATTTATGCAATACAAGTAGTGCATGTTGATTCTAAGAATAAGGCTGTTTCATTAGAGAATATACTAGTGGTACAAAATTTTCCGAATGTATTTCCTGAGGAAATCTCGGGACTACCCTTGAAAAGGGACATAGATTTCACCATTGAGTTGATTTTTGGAGCTTCCCTGGTCTCTTGACCCCCTTACCGTATGAGTATAATGGAGCTAACATAATTAAAAATGCAGTTACAAGAGCTGATTGATAAAAAGTATATCCATCTCAGTGTGTCCCCTTGGGGAGCTCCGGTGCTTTTTGTTAAGAAGACGGACAAAACTTTGCAAATGTGCATGGATTACCATCAGTTAAATAAG
Source organism: Pinus taeda (assembly GCA_000404065.3). Classification (NCBI taxonomy): domain Eukaryota; kingdom Viridiplantae; phylum Streptophyta; class Pinopsida; order Pinales; family Pinaceae; genus Pinus; species Pinus taeda. Next base: position 174,901 of record APFE031247234.1, on the reverse strand, counting down.
CTAACCATTAATAATAAATACCCCCTCCCCTGTAGAGATGAATTATTTGATCAGGTGAAGGGTGCAACCATTTTTTCAAAGATCGACCTCTGCTCGGGTTACCATCAGATTAGGATAAAAGAGAAAGATATAGAAAAGACTGGGTTTAAGACTCATTATGGACATTACGAGTTCGTATGCTGCCTTTTGGACTGACTAATGCCCCACCGACCTTCATGTGCCTCATGAATAGTATATTTCATCAGGTTTTGGACAAGTTTGTGTTAATCGTTATTGGTGATATATTGATCTACTCTCAGAACATAGAAGAACATAAGGAGCATCTCTGTATTGTTCTGGAAGTCCTAAGAGAACACTAGTTGTACACTAAGTACAGTAAATGTGATTTCTTTAAAGAACAAATCCAGTACTTGGGGCATGTCATCACCAAGAATGGAATCGTAGTGGACCTAGAGAAAATTAAGGACTATCATGGAGTGGCCAGTACCAAAGGATGTAGCTGACATAAGATCGTTCATGGGTCTAGCTAGATATTATAGATAATTTGTGGAAGGTTTCTCTAGGGTGGCATATCCCATTACCTCTTTGCAAAAGAAAGGAAAAACCTTTAGGTTGACCTCTGATTGTCAAAGGATTTTTGATCAGCTAAAACATCTACTTACCACCGCACCCATTTTGAGCATTATTGATCCCAATAAAGAATATGTGGCTTGTACGGATGCTAGCAAAGAAGGTGTAGGTGGCATATTAATGCAAGAAGGAAAAATTGTTGCCTATGAATTGAGGAAGCTTAAAGAATATGAGCAAAAGTATTCGGCCTATGACTTAGAGCTGACAGCAGTCATCCATGCCTTAAAGATGTGGCGACATTACATGATGGGTAAGAAATTTCTGTTAATGACTGATCATCATAGTCTAACAAACTATTTCAGACAACCCACTTTGAATGTTAGGCATGATCATTGGGTTGAATTCCTAAGTGAATTCGATTTTGAAATCAAACACTTGAAGGGAAAAGAGAATTGGGTTGTGAATGCCTTGAGTCGAAAGGTAAATTGTTTGTATGAGATTTCTTTCAGTGAATCAAGAACTACTTTTTATGAGAATATTAGAGAAACAACCATGCAAGATTTAGAATACAAACATTTATGACAACAAACTAAAATTTTGAACAACCATGAACAAAAATTAGGATATGAGGTAAATTCAGAAGACTTGTTGATTTATAGGAAAATGATATATGTGCCTAATCAGAAAAAATATTAAAAATTTAATTTTAGACGAATATCATAAGATTCCTTATGCAGGCAACCCCGGATACCAGAAATTGATTACTGCCCTTAGAAAGGAATTTTTTTGGCCTGGTATGAAGAAGGAGGTAGCAAAATACTTAGCCTGTTGTCTAGAATGCCAACAAGTAAAGGTAGAGCACCACCACCCAATGATATTACTCCACCCATTGCCTATTCCTGAATGGAAATGGAAGACCATATCCATCGATTTCATTACTAGACTACCCAAGTATAAAATGAAAAATGACTCAATAATGGTGGTAGTGGACAAATTGAGCAAATCTGCACATTTCATACTAGTACGGTCAACTTATAGAGCGGTACAAATTGCTAACATTTTTATCAAAAACATTTTTAAATTGCATGGAGTACCCAAAATGATCATTTCCGACCATGATGTGAAATTTACATTAGCGTTCTGGAAAGCTCTATTTGAAGGATTGGGCACACAACTACACTTTAGCGTTTCTTATCATCCCCAAATGAATGAGTAGACGAAGTGAGTACATCAAGTAGTAGAAGACATGTTGTGGACTTATGTAATGCAACAATCATCTAAATGGGAGGAGTACCTACACTTGGTAGAGTTTTCTTATAACAATGGATACCACACATCCTTATAGATGAGTCCCTTTGAAGTGTTATACGGGCATAAGTGCAGGACACCCTTGAGTTGGAGTGGTCCAGAGGACAAATTGATGTTAGGACCAGATATGTTAGAGGAAATGGTGGAGATGGTTAAAAACGTACGAGCCAATTTGAAAGTTGCTCAGGATCGGCAAAATAACTTTGTTGATCGGAAGAGAATTTTCTGGCAATTCCAAGTGGGGGATCATGTTTACATTCAGGTACGATCCAAGAAAAGCACATTGCAATGGACCAGATGTGCCAAACTAGCACCTTGATTCTGCGGTCCTTTCCAAATTTAGGCCTGAATCGAACTAGTGGCCTATGAGCTTGCCTTACCCAACCATATTCATGTGCACAATGTCTTTCAAGTTTCTCTACTTAAGAAATACATCTATGATGCTAACCACATAATCAATTGGCAAGACATTCAGGTAAAATATATAATAAGTATTTTTTTTTAAGAATTAAGACTTATTAAACAAGTTGGTTGAACATTTAATTGTTTTATTGCTATGTATAGGTCGAACCAGAAGGTGAGTTCTTGGTCGAACCCCTAATTATACTCGATCAAAGAGTAGTAACGTTGCGGAAACAAGTTATCACCCAGGTTAAAGTGCAATGCCAGCACTATGGGCCAGAGGAGGCTATCTAGGAAGATGAGAAGGTTATGAAGGAGACCTTTCCGGATTTATTTTTAGAAGGAAAACAACGAGACGATGTTACATCTTAGGCGGGGAAGATGCGATATCCCTAGACAATGTAAATATTTAAATTACTGCACACCAAACAAACTGTTTATCATTTTAAGTTACAAAAACTATTTCTTGAATTTAATTATGAAAAAAGTGAAATAGCAGTTACCTGTAAATATTGTTTTACTTGCTAAAGTAGTTAGGATTGACAGTTACCTATCCCTAGTTGATTTCTTGAGGATTTATTCAAGAAAGATAAAGAAAATAGGGGTATCTGAGATCAGGAATAAAAGTGAGCAAGAAAGGAAAGGAGCAAAATCTGTGCTGATATGTCAGGTAGTTTTATGTGGCTACGTCTGGTTTGGACCAGATAGCTATGAGACCATGAGTTCTCATACTAAAAAGGAAGAAGGTTCCTGTATTCAGGATCAGCTCGGGGGGAGACTAACTAACATAGTAGTCTCAAGGTTGGGAGGCGAATAAGTGAGCAACAAGGTCTAGTTGCAGACCAAATTTGGAAGACAACGTGGTCTAGGTAAGTGAAAAAACCTCATATTAAATATTTAGAAAACTTGATATTTATTTTTATATAAATCTATGCATTATATTTGCTAACAGATAGTAGATATGGACTGGTTAACCTGAGGAATTTGTATATATATAGTCCATAAGTAATTTTTCATGCATCTAGATGAGAGGTAGATTAATTTTAGTATCCAGTAAAATGCATAGTCAAATTCAGTGTACAATGACAAAAGAAACTGACAGAGTTTAGTTAAGAATACATCACGGTAATAGAACAAAACATTAAAAAGGATGAAAATGGTTAGGGCTGCTACACAGATTAAATATTTATGCAAGAACCAAAATGCCATAAATCTTTTATTATGAAGGCAGAACCCTGAATACATAGGTATCGACCAAACCCTGAACACCATGGACAAAACAAATGAATATATATGAATACATGATGAAATAAGCATTCGTATTATATACCAAAAAAGAAAGCATTTTAGAAACCAACCTACCAATATTAACAAAGAAAGCAACTGAGAAATCTTAAAGCAGAAAAATGAATTAAACAAGAATTTATAGATTGCGATAGTTACACCATGAGGATTCATCCTTTATTTCTAAATCCCTACCCTTGTGGACCAAGTCAGACAATAATACCATTTCTACTTGATAACCGCAGATTGAGAAGAAGTGTATAGTTCAACTTAGAACATAGACAAGCATAATAGACTTTTATCTCTGACGAAAATAACAAAGAAGCTACTGAAAACATTACATTCCCAGAATATGATTAAAAGATAAATAAGTAAATGACAATTAAAGAGCTGTAAATTACTCGTAAGAGCATTACAAGGTTATCCAACCTATCATCAAGAAAGGACGCTAACAGAGTTGGGCCGGGGTTTTGATACATGCAACCCTTGCAAATATAGAAAATACATATTTCCCCTTTTTAAGGCCAGCTTTGAAAATAAGTACAATCATTTAAAAACTGACAAATTAACAATGGTCTGCGTAACCATTTTACAAATGTGCCCAAATGCATATCATCCTTTAAGGGCCGGCAATGCTTAAGATAAATACAGATAAGTACATTAACAACATAACAGTTCACAGATGAAGTTTCCTTCTCGAGTCGAAACCCTCAACCAAGAAAAAACCTTAACATAAAAACTTTAGGCAAGCACAAGCACCTGGTAGTGGGTTGGGACTTTCATTAACATGCTCAGTGGGCTGAGCGAGGGCTTCCTATAACAATTCGCTCCAAACTTTATCACCTGCAAAACCCTCCACCCCAACTGGGAGGAGTATTGAGGATTAAAAAGTTAGCATGATAACGATAGCTAGATAAAAGACTTGAAAGTGAAATTAGCAGATAAATCACTCAAATAGTACCTGATTTAAACACATGAAGAAACCCTCCTCGCTGCAGAATGCTGAGCCAAAAGCCCAATACACTTGATAGGGAAAACCGGGGACGATTAGGAGGCATAGGGTGGCAACAGTGAACAAATTTGGAGCAAACAACCTCCAGTAACAAGAGAGCGAACTGGGAATACCTGAGCATGGAGAAAACCCCTCCGCAGAGCATGCTATATCCATATTCCAGGAGAGGGAAGAATGAATGGTTATACGACACTACTCCAAAGGCATAGAACCCCAAGGATTCTCCTCCACCATCCAATCCAAGTGACAACCGGACACCGTTGATATGGAGCCAATCCCGAATTCAATGACAGAGCTGTACAGCAACAAGGACTCCAGAAAGGCGACACCTCCACCTAGGCCAATACAACATCCAGTGAATTAGTGTAGTGCAGGAGGCCGAGTGGTAAGGATATAATGTTAGCTCAGAAAATTGGATAGTAATAAAGTCCTGGCTTAAATGCAGATGAGTTGTATGGTATAGTTAATCATGTCTTGAAAGTGACAAGTGGGCCTATGGTCTCGGTAGAAACCCCACCATTGTATAACCATTAAACAATAGTCACGGAAATTATGTTATGGTATAACTTGTTGTAAAGAATTATATTATAATAGTCAGATATTACAATAGTCAAATGCAATTCATAAAATCTTATAGGTAAAGTTCTCTATTGAATATACAACAATTTATTTAAAATTTTCTTTATGCATATTTTGACATGTGGGTGTGTGACAACCTCCCTAAACTTTTGATGAAGAAAATGATCAATCCTCGCAATGACCCGAGCCTCTTCAATGCATATGTGATGTTTTGTCTTTTCTGCATATCCTGCTAGTGCTAATGAGTGGGTCCTCCTATGCTTGATGTCGGTTGCATGCTCTTGAATCCTTTGATTTATTGAGTGGCCAGTTTCACCAATGTAGGGAGTCACACATGAACATGGGATAATATAAACACCTTTCATATTCTTACTGTCCACGGGGTCTTTCACCGATCTTAAGGAGCTAGGAATGGTGTTTAGAGGCCTGAAGGTCAAGGGAACCTTATGTTTCCTAAGATCTTCACAATCTTATCAGTGGTCCCTTGGATGAACAAAAGATGCACCCCAATCTTTAGGCTCATTTCTAACCTCATGAAGTTTGCCGGCTTTAAGAAAAGCATTGAGACATTGGTGCCTACTATATCCATTATTTCTAAACACATTAAGGAGATGGGTTAAGGTGTTTCTCATGAGAAACTCTCAATGCACAAGTAGCTAAAGTGTTTAGAACACCCAATTTTTGAACATGGAAATGATGAGACGTGTAAGTTTTCTTTGAAAAAAACTTGGTTAGAGAAAGAACCATTATCTTCCTTGAAATAAAGACATCAAAGAAAATAATAATTAAATTTAATAATAAGTATGAAAGAAAATTTTAGTGAAAAAATTACTTAATAAAGTTATAAATTTGAATTCAGTCATTCTAGGAAGAAATTGTTTTTATCATTTTTATAATAATCTTTTATTAAAGAAGATAATTTAATTTTAATAAAAACAAATTGATATTATCTTTTTTAATATAGACAACCCTAAGTTATATTTTCTAATTTATAAAAAAAATGAAATATGGGAGAATTTGATTCAAAGAATACTTTAATAAAATTATATATTTCAAATTTAATTAAATAATTTGAATATACTGAGGGTAACTGACTTTCTAAATAAAAAAAATTATTATTAATTTATTTTTGTTATTTAATAATTTAAAATTATAACTAAATTATTTGTGAAAAGAAATTTTAATATTTATTTTTTTGTTTTTTTGATTTAATATGCAAATTTTGTTAATGATACATTTTTTATAATCTCTTAATATTTTAAAATATATCTTATTATGTAACATATTCTTATTATGTAAACATAGTCAAAGCCTTTATAAATTTAGAAGAAATTTAAAATTATTAAGTAAAATATATATACCCAAATAAAAGAAAAAATTGCATAGTTAAATTATACTATGTTTAAACATTCAAAATACAAAAAATCATATATATATATAAACAAATTATTATTTTATTATTTACTTTCAAATATTTTCATAACTAAGTTTATCCTTTAAAAATAAATTTATAATTCAATTGTTTAAATAGATATATATATATTTTTATACTTAATATTATTAATATGCCTAATATATTAATAAAAACAAATTCATAAATTCAATTGTTTTTAAGAAAATGTATTTTATCTTTAAATCTTTAATATGGCAAAAATATTAATAAAATTGATACTCTAAAATGGAAAATATATTTAAAACAAAATTTTAATTAAAAAATACAAATTTTTTCTGCACAATTCACTATATATATATAATATTTTTTTCTGCACAAATTCATTATATATATATATATATATATATATATATATTATAATTAAATGCTCGTCATGGAAGTTGACATTTACTAAATTTCTGCATTTTTCCACTCCCCCATACAACGCTGAGGTATTTGATTATTTGATACACTGAACGGACGATGACCTTTGGGCTGCTGCCTTTTCTTGCAAGCAATATTAATTGCGGAGGCTATCAATGGCTGCCGCGTCCCTGCTGTGGCCAACCCAATAATAAACTGTGATAAGTTACGTGTGAGAAAGATGGGCGCGCAGGACTGACTCTCACAACCACACACAGCCGCGTCCCTGCTGTGGCCAACCCAATAATAAATTGTGATAAGTTATGTGTGAGAAAGATGGGCACGCAGGACTGACTCTCACAACCACACACAACAACCATCTCGGTCAATCAAAAATAATATATATATATAAAAAGAGAAAGAAACATCGATGGTATAATCATGACCTTGTCTGTGGAAAGTGTAAATTTTAGGTCAAATCAAACAATCCATGGGCTGTATTACAGCCAGCCAAAAAACAAAGTTGTGTGCAAGAAATTTGTTTTACATTTGATGTTACAATTTATTAAAGTCAGATTCCTCATCCACACCCACCAATCACAGAGTTCCACATCAATGAAAAATTGAATTAGCACAGTGTTACAAGCGATTGCACTAGGTTGAATTTATTAAATAATGAAGGCTTGAAAACGTTTGTTTTTCTTGAGTTTGACTTACCAAATTTTTTTTTAAAAATTGGTGAGTAATTATGCCTCAATTCACAGGAACCTTTATTTATCATTAAAAAAAGAGAATCTAAACAAAAATCATACTTCACTAATAATAAATCATATATATATATATATGTATATATTGAAAAAGGCCATTTTGAAAATCAATTGATAGTGTGACACATGACGAGTCTTTGAATCAATTTGGCTTAAAAATACAAAGGAATAATTTTACATATGTTTTTCTGGTTATTCTTAAGAGAAAAAGTAAAAAAACTCTAATGTTTAAGCATTGATTACCACATACAATGTGCACACACAATCTTCTGCCATATATATACATAAACAACAAAAGAAATACTCATCAATATAACATCATGTTGGCTTATTGGGGCTTCACCCAAGTTTAGAGTGTTTTAGCCAAACAAATCCCAAAATTACTGGCCCTTTTGGCAATAGTCCGTGGAGTGTGGACTGAAGTCTCATCCGAGGTAGTATGGAAGGGTGTTGGAACTAGGTTTCCGCACCCTAGGGATGTCTTGATGGGGTCTGGAAAGTTCATGAACCGATCCTTCGCGCTGCGTTATTTCCGCGCAGCCCTCTGTTTAGTGGAACTACCTTCGCACGGCTAGGATAATGAGAGCGAGTGTTCTTTACCCTTTCGGTGCTTAGTATTATTATAGATCTTGAATTAAATTAAGTAGTCCCAATACTTCCAGTTATCATTTAATATAAACAGACATGCGCGCAAGCATAAACCATAAAACGATGGATAGACCAGAATATAGAAACAAATACACAGTATTTCAAAACCAACTTATCTTTATTAATGCTTTTCCAGTTACAATCCACTTCCTATCCTGCGCACACAACTGCAGGGGACTGCGCACACAACTGCAGGGGTCCACGCACACAACTGCAGACTCTACTAGGCCTCTGTGCACACAGCTTCATAGCCTCTTCTACTACTACAACCCATGACTCAGATTTACAGACTTAGGTCGAATATTACTTTTAGAAACCCATACACTTCTTATCTCCACGAAAGCTACCTTCAACCTTAGAGCCTCGTTTTATTTATACATTCCCATGGTCCATAGACCATGGGTAGGCCAACACATTCTAAACTAATTTAAAAAAATTTAGGGTAGAATACCCTTTGACTTGACTCATTAAAACTCACACTTCGTGGAGCCTTTACAATACCAATACCCAAAATTGTGGGCTTTAAGCCCCAAAACCATTACGCAGGAGATTCGCTACCTAGCAGGCCCCCAACACAAACATCGTGACTTGTCTTAAGTCACTTGGCCGGTGCGGTGATCTTTGCGCAAAGTTCATTCAGCAATCTCTATGCTTTGCTTACGTTTCCTACACATTGCTCCGCTATCTGCTGTATCAATTGTGCGCAACTCTCTGATGCATCATTGTTAGAGGCCCCCTCTTGCCTTTTTGCATATTTGTCTTGCATCTCGACCAACTTCTTCTTGATCGTGGTGGTGACCGTGAACATTTCTTTGAGCTAAGGTTGGATGAATTCTTTAAGCCCTGCTGCTTTTTGTCGTGCGGCGTCCCCCTGTTCTTTTAGAGCCTAGACCTCCCTCATCTTAACCAATCACTGGGTAAGGAAAACCATCTACACAGTCCCCTGAACATTGTCATAGGCCTATTGTAATTCCTGCACTTCTGTTTCTAACTTTTGTAGCATTGGGTCCTCCTGTAATGAAGTGAGGGTGACGAGTGACTGGTCCAACAACCGTGTGTAGTCCTGGACAACATGCTCTATTTCTTTAACCTCCAATTGAATGGCGCGGTGGCGATGCTCTCTGACTTCTGGGGGCATAGAGGATGGCACCTTCATTCTCAATTTTGTGATCTGCAGGTTAAGCTCCAACTAAACCTTCGCGGCCTCCCCCCGGGTCCTGTGGACTCCTGCTGCTAGTTGATGAACTTTTTCCGTGGTGGGGAGTGCTGCTGGCACGACCAGCTCCGGGATGCTGCTACAGGCCTCTTCCACTACCTGTTCTAATCCTTGGTTTTGGGCATCCATGCTATCGCGCTGCAGGCTAAGCTGTTCTAACTTGTCCTTCTGCTCACTTAAGATTTGGAGAGCGCGGCCGTCCCTGGCGTGAAGTTCTGCAGTTACCCCATCATGTAGCTGGTATAGGGTTTCTCTCGGAAGGGCGGCCAAATTCAACCCCCAACCCCTCCTATCTCCTTCAGCTTATGCGAAGATGATGCCTTCTGGTAACACCAAAGTGTTCATTTTGTGGGCGCGCACCATCTACTCAGCTTCTGCTATACCTTCCGCAAGGTGCGATGTCATCTTTCCTAAGGGTCACACCTGTAATGCCTGCAACTGCACTTTGAGCACCCCCAACACAGTGGCCTACTCTGTCATCAACTCTTCCAGAGCATCCTTAGTGACTTCACGAACTGGTTCGCTACTGTCAATAAGGTTTCCCTCCGCAGTCTTTGTTGTCTTTGTCTTTTTGCGCGTGGGTGGTTGCTCCTGGATGCGCGACCTCTTGATTTGGGTCGATTTTGTTGTAAGGTCCATGCATTCTAGTGTCTCCTCCTCCCTTGTATGTCCTACTCCATGGACATTTCCTGATCGTCCTTGGTTTCCTGAGTGGGTGCAGTTGTGGTTCTTACCATATGCTCTATTACTACTACCTTGGCCATCTTCCTTTGCATGGCCGCATCTTGTTCCTGACGCTGTCTCTCTGCTAGCTTTGTGATGTGTAGCTTGGTCTCCCTCTTTCTCTACTGTGCTGCAATTTTTTGCAGTTCTTCTAAGTCCAGGGCGCGCCACTTCGGGGACCATGACACCAAGACTTCGAAGATTGCATCATCTGTGGCAATGAACGATAGTTTTACCCATTCTCGGGCTATATCCCTGCGCGCCCGGATATACAAGTTATGCATATCTACCTTGAATTTTGTTGCACTTTGTAAACTGTTATATATTGTCGGGGACAAGTGCGACCTGCGGTGGATCCATGTTCATAAAATCACCTCTATGAATGCCAAAAACAGTTTTATCTCTCGTATCTGTGCCGCATCTTTCGTTGCCCAGAGCGAAGTGTACCTCACGACCTCGGGTAGGTTCCTGTCAATGGTGGGAAACTGGCTAACCACCGACAGCTCCCCGGTAGCCAACAGGATGGATAATAGCAACCACGCATAGTGGAAGGTCTTACCCTGGTCCTGGGCTTCCCTACAAGTCGTCAAAAATTCCTCGCAGAGAAACTGCGCCCACTTGAACTGGACCCTTATGCAGAATTGTTTATAGCCCCGTGCCTTCTTTCAATTGTGTGGGGTGCTGAGATTGTGCTTCCTATAGATAGTCAAGTGGTTGCACCCCTGGTGTGAGGCTCTGATTTTCTTGCTAGCCTAGGTTGCAGGCACCCTTCAAATACCCTTACGTCCGGTGGTGTGCCGCACTCTTCTTTATGTGGTATGCTCTCTTGTTAGGTAAGGTGCGGTTATAGCCATGATAGCAGGTTTGCTACTCTTTCTAATGCAGTAGTAGGGCTGGCTAGCCTTGATCCCAACATGCTTAGTTTTTCACGACCCGCTTGCGTAACTTCGGTGTTCAGTTTACCGATTTCTTCGTCCAGTGTCACACTTCTCTTCCTTAGCCATGCCCACTCGTCATTGAGTTCATGAAGTCTCATGATCCCTCTTCGAAGGTCTTCTTGCAACTACCTAATTCCTTTACCTAGGTTCTCACGTCCTGTCCCTACTGTGGTTTGGGGCCTCTTCTCTGGCTTCTTGGTTTCCTTTCTTCTTAATACTGTTGCACTCAAATTTTTGCTTATGGTCCTATAGGCCCATTGAACTGCCAATACGCATAGGTCCCAATCCGTTTGTCCCACCTGGTAAACTTTATTCATTATTCCATGTAGCCTTGTGAATGATTTGTCGTGGGGTATTTGTGGTGTGCGTCACTTTTCCTGCTACTGCTCAAGTTGATCCTTAGCCTATGATGTGCTTGCCCAACACTTGTCTATACCCATCGACATAGGTGGCTACATAAACTGATTTGACCTGGCTGCCCAGCTTGCTTTCAATATCAGGGAATTGCAAATCATAAGTGCATCTATCTCCTGCATTCATGCCAGTTCCCAATATTTTTCTGGTGTGTCTGCCACCATCGTGTTGGTGTCACGCTCAACGCCCATTGTATCACACCGTACCTCTGTTGTTTTGGTACTGACAGTTTGAATTTGTTTAGGAATTCATCCACGCCTGTCTCCCCATTATATGTTGGCAGTTCCCTTGCTTCGGACCTCATGCACCACAATGATCTAACCATCATGTTGCAACTTATCATTATTATTTCATTCAACCGGTTCTGTCAGCATTCTATTTCTTCGTCTGAATCTAAAGTACATGAACTCTCGTACTCCCATGAGATTCTTCCATCTTTAGTCGGGTTCACCCGATCCTGGTCTTGCGTCGCTATCTGATAGATGCAATTCAGCTCATCGTCGCTATCATCCTCATGCACAGGTTCTGTGTAGCATGCCCCTTCAGCTGGATCAAGCGGAACTACTATGCATAGGGACTTTTTCTCGAAGATAATTTTCCACTTCTTCAAGTTGATGACTCCATTCATATCCATGGCCCAGTCTATCCCTAACATTGTGGGGTAAGGGTTACTATCATCCATAATCTCTATTACTTCAAAGTCAGAGTGTGTGCTCTCACCTTCGATATCCACGGTTACCCCTTGCAATCTTCCCATGGGCACAATCTTTTGTAGGTTCGCCATCTGTAATTGAATAGGATACCACTGTAACGTGAGCTTGCCCATGAGTTCCCATGTCTATTTTCATACTCGCCAATCTGTACCGTCAATCTCATTTCCCTCCCGGTGCATAGAGCATGCCTTCCCAATTTTTGGACTACGTGTGGTTCACCCAGTCCTGCGCACCTAGTGATCAACTCTTGTAGTCCTTTAACTGCCTTATTGTCGCATAGCATCTTCATGCATGTCTCTAAAAAGGTAGTAAGCATAGAAGGATCTGTTCCTGGCTCTAGTTGATCCCTACTACTTGAAGTAGAGGCCTCCGTGAAGCTCTTCTTAGCTTCCATAAATGTGTCCTTTGCACGCTCTGGGTCAAACTCAGGTCCCTTCATAGGAGCCTTACGAACCTATGTATCACCCTTGGGTTGCTTTTTCTTATCGTCCCCTGTGGTCGCACCGCTTCTGAGTGCCATGTTCACATTAGGGTCTCCTTCGCGCGGTTCCGACCTCATCTTTTGGATATTTTGTGTCGGAGGAGGCTATAGTACCCCTTTCTCACACATCTGTGTGATCAAAGTTAGGAAATCTACTGCTTCATGGTCAAACTGATAACAATACGGACAACATGTTCTGGTCGAATTCGTACAGTCACGCGCGTAGTGCCCAGGGCCTCCATAATTATAACAGATTAATTTTCTGCGCCCTCGTCTGGGTCCCATTCCTCCTCATGCTCATCCGCACCCTTGGAATCCACCGAGCGCTACAGCTGCGGCTGGATCCTGACCTCGTGCCTTGATCTGCATCTTGTAGGCAGGTGTTCGATCCATTAATAATTCATAGCTCCGACAGTTTCACTCATCATGGCCTACTGATCTACATAAGTAAAAAATAATTGTTGCGGATTCTGTCTATACTTCTGCAACAGGTGACAGTTGTCTGTAATGTGCTTTCCTCCCACTTGACAGATCGCACACCACAGTGCGAGTGCTGCACTTGGCCCCGTCTATGCTTCTGGCCTTAACGACATCGTTCCTCCTCCCGCCAAATAGTTTGCAAATACTGGACAACGATCCTTATCGTGACCTTGGCCTTTACATTTTATGCACCACACTTCTTCACGCGCTTTCGGCCAGGGTGCCCTATCCTACTTCAAACTCTGCATCTCCAAACATAGGTTCTATAGCTGCACGTGGATGTTTGGAATCCTAACCCCGGTTCATGTATCGGTGTTTCATGCAACCTCATTGCCATTTCTAATGCTTCTACCTCGGTTGAGAGCTTCTGTTGTGACAACGTCATCCTCAAGTACGGTGTCGAAGACACCACAAACCACGTGCGATGTTGCGCATCTGTCAGTGTCATATTAGCCTCGTGGATTGTACTCTTCCACCTCTGATCCAATTCCCAAGGGGTTTCGCCCGGAAGCATCACAATCTTCTTAAATCTGATGATCGACTGCATTTCGGATTTCGGCCAGCTAAATTCTCTATTCAATGCAATCTGGATCTTCGCTATTCCTGCATATGGGTGATCATTCGAGTGCTTGATATACCAAGTCAATGCGCGGTCCTACAGTGTGCTTACCAATGTGGCCTTCTTAATGTTATCATCCATAACCCCGTGTGCTTCCCATACTGCTCTTACTACAAACCAAAACTTATATGGATCTTCGTTCCCTACTCCTCTGAATACCGGCAGCTTGATCGTGCTTGCCATGCTAAACTGCTAGTTTGGTGGAGGTGGTGTGGGCGAAGATGGAGGTGAATGAGGGGACGTGGGTGGCGACGTACATGGGGATGGCAACTGCAGAATGTGTTTCCTTATCAAACTAACCGCACTACTTAGAGAAACCCACGCGCACTCTTCCTCACTCACTCACGGAGGTGAAATTAAAGGATTGTTTCCTAACCCTTCGATACCTTTGTAGACTTTTTCTCTCCGCGTCATTCCACTCATTAATGGATTCACATCCCCCGTTTTTCACATAACAACATCCTAATCCAGGTATTCAAAGATTTGATGTACATACCTCGTGGTCCCTTGAGAAAATGTTTTTCTGCTTCGTTGTAGCTAACAGTCGTGTCTATCGCAAATTCAGTGATCAATCCTCCTATTATTCGATCCAAGCAATAGTCTATGGCCCGCACGATCTTATCTTCAGATGCCTCTAGCTTGCGCACCAACTCTGGAGTCCACACTATTGGTTGATCAAGCTTGCACCTTCCCTGGCTGTCTGTTAGCCTCGTGATGCAATCATATAGCTCTGAAGAGAAAGACACAAAGAAGATATCATGGATTTCCGTATATACGTAGCAATCCAACCACCTCTTCTCAGATATCTGCGGGGTTTTGTTTAACTGTACCACGAACTCGTGAAGCTTCTGATCCAACCAATCGTCAATTTCCTTCTTCATAGGGTTCCACTATTCGGACATCAGATATCCCTTAGGCAGACCCTGGTCTTGGGAACCATGGCTTATTGGGGCTTGACCTAGGTTCATAGTGTTTTAGCCAAACAAATCCAGAAAGTACCAACCCTTTCGGCAACAGTCCGCAGAGCACAGACTGAAGTCTCACCTAAGGTAGTATGGGAGGGTGTTGTAACCAGGTTTCCGCACCCTAGGGATGTCTTGATGAGGCATGGAAAGTTCGCGAACCAATCCTTCGCTCTGCGCTACTTCTATGCAACTATCTATTGAGTGGAACTACCTTCGCATGGCTAGGATAATGAGAGCGAGTGTTCTTTACCCTTTTTGTGCTTATTACTATTATAAATCTTAAATTAAATTAAGTAGTCCCAATACTTTTAGTTATCATTTAACATAAACAGACATGCGTGCAAGCATAAACCATAAATCGATGCATTGACCAAAATATAGAAACAGATACGCAATATTTCAAAACCAACTTATCTTTATTAATGCTTTTCCAATTACAATCCACTTCCTACCCTGCACACATAGCTACAGACTCTACTAGGCCTCCGCACACACAGCTACAAAGCCTCTTATACTACTATGACCCGCGACTCAGACTTACAGACTTAGATCAAATATTACTTTCAGAAACCCATACAATTTTGATCTCCATGAAAGTTTCCTTCTACCTTAGAGCCTTGCTCTATTTATACATTCTCACAGTCCACGGACCATGGGTAGGCCGACACATTCTAGATTAATTTACAATATTTTAGGGCGGACTACGCTTTGACTTGACTCATTAAAACTCGCGCTCTGCACACTTCGCGGAGCCTTTACAATACCAATACACAAAATTGTGGGCGTTTAGCCCCAAAACCATTACGCGGGGGATCCGCTAGCCAACACATCCCAGATATCGCCCTTACTTAGAGGTCCCACACACTTCCTTAACCTATCAAGCGATTGCTCCAGTTTCTCAATTAAGGATATTGGTTTTAAGGATGTCTGAAGGTTTCAACTTAGGCTCATGTTTTGTGGGCAGTTCAACATATTTCTCTACAGGCTTTGTATTACCCAATACCAGGGAACATGGGAACTCCAAAAAAATAGTCTTCAAAGCTCCCGAAACTTTCCCAAGCTCCCATTGCAGCTCCCCCTGAAAAGGGAAATTTCCCATACCTTTCTTCCTGCGAAGGTTTCAACTTAGGCTCATATTTAAGGGAAATTCAACATATTTCTCTACAGGCTCTGTATTCCCCAACCCCAGGGAACGCGAGAACTCCAAAAGAAAATAGTCTTCAAAGCTCCCGAAACTTTCTCAAGCTCCCATTGCAGCTCCCCCTGAAAAGGGAATGTTCCCATACAATTCCAAAGCTCCCGAGAGCACCATAACCATCGGAACAAGTTTCCCAACTCTTAGAAACGTTTCCCATGTAACAGAGTATATATATGGGAAAAAAAACGAGTTATAAATTATTTTGTATAGAGTCATTTTAGTTCTTGATTTGCTAAATTAGGAGAGGTTAAATCTCTCAAAATGTAAAATTTTTTGAGTGTAAAACTTAAAGAAAGATTTGCACCTAAAAAGATTTGATTGCTTTTAGATGTTGATAGAACCAGAATTAAAATGGATCTATACTAGTTTTGAGTAACACACTAATAAAATGTTTCAAATAAAACTTTGTCTTTTTCTTCTTTTAATTTTCACTTGTTTTATATAATATCTGCATAGTTGACATTGAAATTCTTTTTTTTATCATTCATCTTTTACGCATTATAATGTTAATACTTGTCCTTTCATATTGGAAAGTCATAAACATATATCTGTAGGATTTTTAAAAATGTTACATGTTTATCTATATATAAGATTTTTAGAATGTTACATGTTTATCTATATGTTTGTTCATATATGTATGTATGTGTATATGTTTAGAATTATTTTTGTTATCGATATTTTTTTAAAATGTTACATATCAACTTCATTTAAAGCATTAGACATTTAGATCTAAATAAATATACTTACCATGAGTTACTTCCAACCATTATTTATGTTTTCCTTAGCATTTATGTAAGAGTATAACTATAAATGTGTAAACTTACAAGTGGTTGTCATCTACCCAATTTATGTAAGGCTTTGTGTCTTAGCAAGCAATTATTTCATCTTATTCCTCCCATCCAAAGCAACAATATAGGATTGGATTTGCCTATTTACCACTATTAATTTAGCATTGACTAATGTAGGTCATAAACTTTTATGCAATTTTTGCTAGAGCATAAGTTATAACTTGAGTTGAACGGACTAATTGCACTTATTTAATATGGGCATTGAAATACCTTATTTATGACTAATAGTATAGCATTTTTTTATTATTAATATATTTTTGTTTTAAATATTACATGTCAAATGAACATAGAATGAATTACACATCATGTAATATCAATAATATTATTTTTACATGTCATCTTTGAAGTCCATATTAAATATTGAAAGAATTACATATTATAACTCCCTAATATGAAAAATGAAATTAAAGTTTTTTTGTTTTCAATTAATTTATCTCTATAAATTTGATGTAAAATTAAGGTTGAAATTGAATTATTTTATTTACAGTAGACATTGATTTTTTGTTAGTACTTTTTTTTATTTGTTAATGTAATTATTATCTTATTACTTTTAAATGTAACTTTAAGTGACAAGGTGTAAAGTGTATCTCATCCACAAAGATAATTGATTTCACTGAAATTAATATATATAGATATATACCTTTCAATTAGAATTAAAATATATTTATTTAAAAATTAGAAATTTATCTTAAAGTATAGAAACTTTCACCATTCTTACTAGTTCCTAAAATGTAAATTGTAAAATGTTTGGTATTATTCTTGTAAAAGTATTCAAATTTCTAATGATTTTATATAGTGTCCATAAAAATTTTGCAATTTTATGGTAAAAGAAATATATCTAAAATTTTTGGAGGAATCAATTTTGGAAAAAATGAAAATTAGCGACTTAAAATAAAATAAAAAAAAATAATAAAATAAAAAAAATGTGCAAACTTAACCTATTTGTGAAAGTTACTTCATAATAAAAAAAAAAAAAAAAAAAAATGTTGTAAACTTAACCTATTTGTGAAAGTTACTCCATTTACAAATTATACCCCTAAATTTGCCCTAAATTTGTCCTTAGTCCTTGTTTTTTTTTTTTTTAAGAAACGGTTAGACTGATATATTCCTTCTTGGCTGAAGTGCCTCAATTCAGATTACAAAATGGGAGGAGAGGCTCAGATTTTTCCTCATCCAGAATCCAAAGATCTATCCTCTTAAGGATGATGCTGGTATTACATTCTATTCTACTTGCAGAATTCTCTATCTGTCTTAATTTAAAGATACAAACAAACTGCTTTAAAAGAAAACAGTAATACATTCTTATCTGACTGCTAGGGGATGGGGTCCCAGCCTTCTTCTCTGTCTCTTATATACTTTCTGAGAGGGAGGAGAACTGCTTTATTGGCTTCAGCGTCTGCTTCTTTGTTATTTTCCCTCTTTATGTGAAGAAATTCCAGCTTCTGAAAGGAGGAAGTAAGGGAGTTGATTCTGCTCAGCAATCTAGATAGTCTTAAGTCTGAGGGAGAGGAGTTGTCCACCATGGCGTTTATAATAATTTGAGAATCCCGAAAAACTACTGCCTCTCTGATTCCCAAATTCTTGAGCACCTTGAGTCCCTGGAGGAGAGCTAGAGCTTCAGCTTGAATACTGGTGTTAATGCCCACTCCCCAAGCATATCTAGCTTTCGTTATACCCTCTGCACTTTTAATAACACCACCAGCTCCAGAATTTTCGGGATTGCCTTTAGCTGCACCATAAAAAAAGAGAGCTTTCCTTGCCTTTTTGCTGCAGAATTCGACAAAATCTGTGTCACTTAGGCGGATTTGCCAAGGCTTTAAGGGGGGAGAGAGGGTCTTTACATTATCTGAGAAGTGAAGGTCCATGGAGGCACCCCAGACTTTTTCTTGTTCAGTGAGGTCCTTCATGCTTAACTGATCTCCCATACAATCTTTGAGATGACTTTTAATTTTGACCCAGATTAACTTAGGAGCACTCTTCTTGTTCTTGAAAATCCTTTGGTTTCTTTCCAACCAGATATGCCAGCAGGTTAGCTTGGGTAGGGCGAGCCATGCATCTCTGATTTGGGAGTTCTTAGCAGCGCCACCTGGGTACAGTTGCTTCCAATTAGAGAATAGCTCTGAGTAGTGATTGAATGGGCCAAAATTCATGATCCATGGGTCTAAAGCCTCCTTCCACAAATCTGCAGCGAAATTGCAGGACAACATCATGTGAGATGCATTTTCCTCTTGATTCTCACACAGTGAGCAGCGAGATGGCCCTGAGTATCCTCTTTTCCTGAGCCTGTCTTCTGTCAGGATTCTGTGATGACATAGAAGCCAGCAGAAGGTGTCAACTTTGGGCAGCGTAACTGAGGACCAGATCCCCTGCCATGGCCTCAGATCAGGCGGTGCGTTAGGAATTCGGGAGAGCTGGAAATAACCCTTCGAGACAGTAAATTTGCCCGGAATCGATCCCCATCCTCTACTATCTATTTTTCTTCTGTTTAGTGGGGCTTTGCCTTTCAGGTGAGAAAGGAAGATAGCATATTCATGAATAAGATTCAAAGGCACCTCTAATTGCTTCCACCGCCACCAATCGTCATTATCCCAAAGGGACAGATCCCACAGAGTTTTAATGTTTTCTGCGTTCATCCATTCTCTCAGAGCGGCTAAGGAACGATCTTCTGCCAACGATTCACTACCCATAATACTATCATCCCAAATGTGGATGCGTTATCCATTCCCTGGGATCCATTGAGTGTGATGTTTGATAAGAGCTGCGGATTTTTCACATAGCTTATGGATCATCGAACCTGCTATTCCTTTTGAATTACTCAGACATCGCGTTCTCTGCCCTCCATAATATTTCTTCCACAGAGCCCGTTGTGCCCATCCCAGATTTGGAGCGATGATCCTCCAAACCAATTTAGCACCCATCACTGTATTTTGATTGCTGAGATTTATAAAGTTTAAGCCGCCTTCAATTCTAGGCAGAGAGATTGTTTTCCAGCTTAGTAAGGGAATTTTCTTCTCGTTGCCTTTGCCACCTTTCCATTTTTTTTTTTTATATAATCCTCCATCTTCCTCATTATGTCCATGGGCGCCATCATAACTGTTGCCTGAAAGATGGGCAGACTGTTCAATACTGACTTTATCAGTACCGTCTTACCTGCTAGGTTGAGCCAATTATATCCCCAGGACTGAATTTTGAGCTTGAATTTTTCCAGTAGCGGCATCCATTCTCTACTGAGAACCCTTTTTCAAATACAGGGAGCCCCAGATATTTGAATGAAGTCCAAGTAGAGGTGGCTGCAAAACCAAGACAATTAGAAATGGCTTGGATCGATCTGGCAGAAGTATTCCAATAATAAACATGGCATTTGCCTTTGCTAATCTTGCTTCCTGAGTCTGCACAATAGTCATCCACTACCTCTTTGAATCGATTAGCCAAGACCACTGAAGCGGCACCCAGCAACAAAGAGTCATCTGCAAACAGCGCATGATTCATGCTTTTTACTCCTCTTGCAATGTTTATTCCCATTATTTCTTGCTCTGACTGTTTTCTGTTCAAGAGGAAGCTTAAAATTGAGGCTTGGAGGACAAAGAGTAAGGGGGAGAGGGGACACCCTTGCCTCAGCCCTCTTGAGGCTTTGAAAAAGTCCGTGGCTCTCCCGTTCACCAGTGGGGTAATCCATGGCTTGCTAATGCAAGCCTTGATCCAATTGATGAACTTATGCCCAAACCCGAATTTGTGAAGGACCTCCAACAAGAATCTATGTCTAACCCTGTCAAAGGCACTTTCAAGATCTAGTTTGACAACCTTTCCTCTCTCTTTCCGGGCCAAACTTGAGTGGATTACTTCTTGAACCAGAATATAGTTGTCTTCTATATGTCTTCCCTGAATGAAGCCTCCCCGGTTCTCTGGGATAATGTCCGGGAGAATTGTTTTCAGCTTGTTCACTATCACTTTTGTTATCAACTGATAGCCTATATTGCAAAGGGAAATAGGGCGGAATCTGGAGAAGGAGTTTGCACCTTTTTCCTTGGGGATAAGAGCCAAGAAAGCGAGTTAGTGCTTCCCCCTATTTTCTGACAGGTTTGAGATTTCCGGACCATCCTGCACAAATATTTTTCGACAATCTGCCAACAGTACTATAAGAATCTGGCAGTAAAGCCATCAGGGCTCGGAGCCTTGTCTGGCTCCATAGAGAAGAGGGCGGATTTGATTTCATTATTTTTGGATTCTGCTTCCAAGAATTGGTTCTTTATGTTAGATATCCGCGTGGGAACCTCATTTACAGTCAATGGGACTTGATCCTGTCCCTCTTTTTCACTATACAGCTTTTTAAAATGCTGGAAGGCCACATTTTTTATGCTATGAGTGTCTCTATGAATAGAGTTTTCTTCCCTGATTTCGATGATGGTGTTGAAGTTTTTTCGAGCTTGGGCTTGTATATGGAAGAAGGTTGAATTCCTGTCGCCTGCCTTAAGCCAGAGCCTGCGAGCTTTGATCCTCCAGTATTCTTCCTCGGCCAAGCTTGCTTTAAGTAGCTTTTGTTGGAGGTCTGCTTCTTTTTCGAGAATTTCTTTTGTGATCTCATCATTTTCTGTGTTAAGCTGATGGATCTCTAGATTCTCTTGTAACTTCTTTATTTCCGCTGCAGGATTTGGGAGAGATTTTTCCCAGACTTTTAAAGCCGCTTTCACTCTCCTGAGTTTTTCCTCCCACACAAAGAATGCAGAACCGTTAACTGGTTGCTTCCACATATCCTTTACTAACTGCATGAAGGATTGCTCCTTGATCCAGAGAGGATTGAATTTAAAAGGAGAGGGGCCTTTATCCCAGTGAGCCAAGAGTTCTATTTTAATGGGCTTGTGATCAGAGACACTACAGGGAAGAATATAGATTCTAGAATCTAGACCAAGAAGAAGAAATGAGCTTTGAAAAAGAAATCTATCTAACCTTGCAGCGATGTGGGCTGGACCGCGCCTTTTATTGGACTAGGTGAATTTTCCCGACGAAGGTTTGATGTTGATCATGTCCCAATCCTGGAGTAGATCTTCCACCCATTCTCACACTGGATCCTTTACTATGCTCCCTCCGTGTTTTTCAGCCATAGATAGTGTGAGATTAAGATCTCCAGCGATGATAATATTTGCTAGATCTTCAGAGTCTTCTAGCTCTCTGATAGAGTCCCAGCAATTCTTTTTTTCTCCTGCACTGACTGGGATATACACATTAAAGAGACAAAGAGTCTCATATGAATCAACGTGCTTCAGTTTTTAGAATAGCCAGTGGGCGTTGGCGATCTCTTTCACCCTTGTGAACTTACTTAGATTCCAAAGGGTACCCAGGCCTCCTGAGGCACCCCTGGCTGAGACTGCTTGCCCTTCACTTGTTTTCCACAATTTTTTGTCGATATGGAGGAAGGCCTTGTCCTCCATTTTAGTCTCCTGGATGAGGAGTATGTCAGGGTATTTAGATCTTATCAAACTTTTGACAGTTTCTTCCTTGATTTTGCTCCCCAAACCCCTACAGTTCCAGGAGACGATTCTCATTACTTATTTTTGGAGTGGAGAGCTCCTTTAGAGCTCTGGGGTGGGTTTCTATTCATCTTCGGAGTCTTATCCAGGAGTTTCTCGAGAGTGGGTTGGCTTCCTTGCAGTTTGTCTTTATATGTCTCCTGCTCTATTTTCTCACGGGCTGATTTTCGGCCCCTCAAAGATCTTCTGGCTGAGGTTTGTGATTCTCCTATCTCGCCTTCTTCTTTTGAATCCTTTGATCCTTGTACTTCCTCAGCTTCTTCTGGGGGTGTATCTTCCATTCTATCTGTTTTACTGTCTGTTTGCTTTGGTTCTTGGGGGGGCTCTTTTTGGGCCGATTCTTTCTTTTGTGTCTCCAGATCATGGACTTCCTTTGATGCTAAACTGAGTTGTATAAATCTGTTTCCTTGCTCTTCCATTTGTGGGTTTTGAGTACCCATTTGGAGAGCTTTCCCATTGACATTTCCTGTTTTTGGGGCTTTTCTTTTTGTCCTTTTGACCTACGTCCACCCGTCCTCTTTGCCTTTCTCTATTTCAGTATTTTTTGGAAAACCTCTGGCGAAATGACCATAGACCTGGCACTTCCCGCACTTGAACGGTAGCTGTTCATAATCCAACTTTTGGAGATGCGTCCAACTACCAACTCTGATATTTATTGCCTCAGGTAGACCAACATCGAGATCAACTTCAACACATATTCTCACACAGTCATATTGATCTTTGTTGTTTGCTCGATCAATGAATTTACCTAGGGTATTCCCAATGTGCTTGAGGGATTCCCAGTTCCAAAAATGCATTGGCAGATTAGGCAATCTAACCCACACAGGAACGGCAGTGGGCACGTCGACTGCTGGATCAAAGTCTGGTGTCCACTTATTGAGATACAGACCTTGGGGGCCCATGAAATAGGGCCCATTTCGGAAGATCAAATCCTTATCTTCCTTTTCGGAAAATTTGAAAAGGAAGAAACCCTTCCCCAAAAAGTAAGAAGTGACCTTGCCCAATATCTGAGGCGCCCAATTCCTTGCAAACCAGCTTTCAGTGGATCTGGGGGAGGGCCAGAGTCCAGTGAACTGTCCCACCAAGGCACGCTCAGAAAAAGAAAGGGCAACCTGGATCGATTTCTCAGGAAGGAGCGAGATCTCCGGGATATCATCCAGGCGTTTCACAAATTTCAAAACCTCTGAAGTTTTCTTTTTCGGCAATGAATTCAGCAGATTTGAGAAGGCCTTTGCTTCGGCGGGGGAGGACGAAGAAGACTCCATGAGGGAAGTCTCAGCTCAGCCGGAACGAGCTCCCCTAGATCACGTCGGGCATAGTCGCTCTAGTCAACCTGTAGAAGAATGTTGGCGATCGGTATAGCCTACCAAAAAAACGAGGATGCAGAGGTTGTACCCCTCGAAAACCCTCAGGCGGCCGCAAGGCCGAGAGTCTCAGGCTCGAAATAGGGCGGCAATCGGATCAGTGTAGCGTTTATCCATATCGTACCTTGTCCTTTGTCCTTGTTACACATCTATTCCAAAGAAGTTTTGAAAAATAATTAAAGGGTTGGGGGGGTTTTGGATGGATTTTAAACCTAAAAATGCATGAAACATATGAGATGGATCAAAACCATAAAATCTTCTTTTGCTAAATTTCAGTAAGAACTAGTTAAAAGGGTTGTAATACATGGCAGGTGTGACTTTTGAAGTTTCGATGAGATTAATATGAATAAATTGTAAGAATGACCATTTGTGTAAATGATATAAATACTCATAAAAATTCCTAGCACCAAGCTTAAGATAAAATCTTTATTAGTGAAAGTGCAAGCATGTTGTAACCATATCTACCCACTTTCATGCTAGGGTAAATATGAGCTGAGGGCTACAATGACATGAATCAACCTAATAAGTACAGTTAAGGAAGTGGAATTAATAAACTAAAACTTTACTTACCTTCCTCAAGAGCTACAGGACTCGAAGGAGCTAAGCAACCACTCAAGGTGCCATAACCCCGAGTTAACTTACTTTTTCACTAACCTAGGCCACCAATCACATGCATAACAAGGCAAGCTAGTAATTGTAAACCTCTATTCGCATGGATAACCCTACCTCCCAACGAATATAGTCTAATTTTCCCAGTTCTATGCATGCAACCACAAGATCTGAGCCACTTTTTCAGGGCTAGGATCTAGAATTCTACCCAGAACTTGATAGAACTTTCCATAATGAAGAATGACACAAGGAAAAATAATTAATGAAAAACCTAGACAAGAACTTGACCTAACAAGCCCTGACCATGATTGACATTTAGTTAAACACATTGCAAACATGTAATCTACGAGATATAAATGCATATTTGAACATAGGGATCTCATACTTATCTAAAAATCATCAAGAAGGTCTAATGCCCTCTCACAATAGTTGCAATCACATCTATTAGGTTGTGCATTCATCAACCATTCATTCACTAATTAAAACATGATGAGAGCATTAACTAGGGTTTCTCATAAAACAATGCTTATAACCAACATATAACCAAAGTAATAACAGTGAAGGAACAACCATCAAAGGCACACAATAATAAGTATAAGTACTCATGAAAATAAAAGAGGAAAAGAACTCTTATTAACATATGCAAAAGTCAACCAAGTCAGGGACTTCCATATACAACCCGACCATAGATTAGGCTGAACTAAATCTTTCTTTTAGCCAATCACCACCATACCATATTCCAAGAATGAATGTGGGACTCGCAACAAAAGAACCAGGGCTTCCTCAGGCTTTACCACGTATCCTATAATTTCAAGTCAAGGGATTTTTAGGTCCGAAGCAAGCACCTACCCAACCAGGATTTACTGTAATCCTATCATTACCAGTCAAGGGATTCCTAGGCCCAAACAAAGAAACATACACTACTAAGATTTACCGCAATCTTGCCAAAATTGGTCAAGGGATCACTAGGCCCTAAAAAAGCATGGATGCCTCTGGATTTTTTCATTAATACCTTGAGTAATTTTCCCGTATCTACCCTCATGCTTTACACAATATTTTTCCATTACCGATCAAGGGTTTCTAGGCCCTTGGGAGTTTTCCTGAGACCACCTCACCTAGTTCCAAAACCATCCAAAAATCCAAGCTCAACCAAAGAGAGAACTCCTTCACACTATGGCTATCTAAAAATGGCAAGGCAATGCTGAAACCATTGTCACACCTAACAAAACCCATGTCGGTGACAACAAGATAACTAAATACAAACATGCATGTACCATGCATGTCCAAAATAACAAGGAAACTATACATGCAACTCAATACCTACAAGTAATCTCATTGTAGCGTTTGTTCCAACTCTTCCTTGCTTGATCTTTGCTTCCATTAAATTTCTTGTCCTTCCTTTGCCTTTCTTTTTCCAATGCTAGAGTGCTCATGATTCTCTAAGTGTCCAAGAGTATGAGGGAATAGAGAGAGCTCCAAAACATAACTAGCAAAAGGAATCACATTGAAAAAACCCATGAACTAATCCTCAAAAACCTTTTTATCACCGAGGCCTCTATTTTCTTCAATTTCCCAAATTTTCCCTTCAATTTCCCTCTCATGCACATATTTGACTCTTCATCTTCCTTTTCTCCCATTTTCCTTTATTTCATAAATAAAATGTCAATTAATGCCTCTTTTCCTTTTCAATGTCTTTGCCAATTTCCTTAGCCATAATAAACCAAATGAACACCCATTAGAATGTTTTTCCCACCATTCATCTTGGAATATGTGTCCCATGACCTTTCTCTTATTTTTCCTTTATTAATTCTATTACATGAACTTTTAACCTAGGGTTTTTATAGACCACTCCCCCTTAGGGGAACATTGTCCCCAGTGTTCTATGACACCTACGACAAACAAACTACTAAAAACAAAACATAATGCCTATGGAGATTTATAACCTAGCTTGTGGTAGTATTTACATTGACATCCTGCTGAAAACATGATAAACATACCATCGATTGGAGCTTTATAACATATCTCATTACAATATTAACAATAACAACCATACATAAATATCTACATATACCCATACTCATTTTCCTTAACTGGTAAACAATGAAGGATACATATCACGCATCAACAACAAGGGAATCCAGAGGCTCACACTTCCACTCTAAAAGTAATAACAGGATTACCTCCTTCCTAGGAAGTCTAGAATCCATTACCAAAGTCAAAATCTGAATCCAATAGCCAACACTATGATCCTTATGCTACATGTTCTCTCAGTGAACAATTACTGACTCATTATTCTATCACAACACCCAATGTGCTTTTGATTCTATCTGGAAATGTTAATGACCAAAAAAATCCATCCCTTGGCCTTCCCTTCTCTGTTATATAGTCCCTTGGGAAATTCGGTAACCCCCTTCTATGCTGTCACTCACCTTCCAAGTTCCCTGACATCCCCTTTCCCAGGAAATCCATCCCTTGGAAATGTTTTCTCGAATTGGAAGGTCTAATAAACAAGGGATTATATTGGTCATAACATGCTCTTGGAAATCATTGGACACTATTGGGTACCAGTGCCCCACAATGGCCCTGCTCCTAAAGGCTTTACCAACACACTATTGCCTGTTCCAATTCCTTTTTTTTGTTGCTTCTAGTTCTATCGCAGTCAATCGAACCACCCAAATCGGGAATTTCCATGCTTTCCTGTACCAAGCACATAATAGTGATTAGACTCAAAACGAATTGAAATAAATTCAAATCATACCTCATTGGTAGCTCGTCAATAAGATACATTTGCAATTATGTTTACTTCCTGTCACAACAAATCAAACTAGGTCTTTGATCAAATCATCATGAATAAACATATCACATCCGGTTAGCTCAAAATGCAACCATCTTAGACCAAAATCATGAATCACATACAATTATCATAAACCAAAATCATAGATCACATGCATAATGAAATAAAATCAAATAATTATATGTATACTTCAATCATTGATTTGCTTTTGCCTTTGTTCTTTCTATGCAACCACTGGATCAGTTGCCACACCAATACTTCTCTTCTCTTCAATCACATACACATACACAATGTACATCACAACACATGCATCCACACACTACGTACAACACCACACAATACATAGACCTTCACCTGGTATACATCATGACACATACACCTACACCCAGTGTACAACACAACACAATACATAAACCTACACCCAGTGTACATCACAACACATAGACCTACACCCAATGTACAACACCACACAAAGACCTACACCTGATGTACAAGACAACACCTACACCTACACCCGGTGTACAACAAAACATATACATACACCTACTCGGTGTACAACACAATACATATATGTACAAATAGTACAACACAACGAATACACATGACATGATACCACAACTACACAATGCACATACATAGTACCACATGTACACAACACAACATATACGACCTGCACACAATACCACATGTAGAACAATGTACACAACACCACTTACACAATGTGTGCGTAACACCACATGTACATAGCACCACATGTGCAATGTGTACACGTCACCACATGTACAGAAAACCACTTGCAGAATGTGTATACAACACCACATGTACACAATAACACTTGCACAATGTGTAGACAACACCACATGTACACAACACCACATGTACCACATGTACATAGCACCACATGCACACAACACCACATGCACAACATACACACTGCACTATATGTACACAATACTGCATATACAACATGCACACAATACCCTATGTACACAGTAACACATATACAACATGCACTCAATAGTATATGTATACATTGCCACATATACAACAAACACACAACACTATATATACACAGGACTGCATATCCAACATGCACATAACACCATATATGCGACATGCACATAACACCATATATGCAACATACACAACACTATAGGTACAACATGTACAATATATACACAACCTTAACACTACACATCCAGAGACCACACACTAACTCTACCAAGCAACCTTGCTTCTAGTGTCTTTCACTATCCATGCTTATCATAGCATGTCATAAATCACACTGCTTTTCATTGATGTATCCTTCAGCATTACCAGTCCATAACATAAACATAGATGTAGCATACTCACATAATATTAATTCATATCCACATGATACCGACCTCACGAATTTATCAGGGCTACTCTTCCCACTTGATTCCTCATAATACTAGGAACCTCTTCAAGCCATTCACTTGCCTAAGAAATCATTCCCCCACAAGAATGATCCCTCACAACCTATTAGACAACAACATACATACATACATACATACATATATACATATAAACATTAGCATAAAACAATCATGATCCTTGACGAACTTGTCAGACAATAGCATACATACATAGATATACATGTAATCATCAGCGTAATCACAATCACAACATAATTACTAGATAACATAAAGTCTAGGTTAAGAGAACTCCCTTTATCCGTGTACAACATTCACAACATTGAGAACAACAGTTCCCAACTTAACCAAGGAATTTGTTACCTTAAGCTCATTTTCTTTCCCTTTTTTGTTACTTTTCTCATGACTATCTTGGCCCAATACATTTACCCCAATGGACCCACGCATTCCAACTAGTTATCATATTTTTTCCTTCAATTTCCATTTACTCATGCACCAAGATTCATCTAAGTCTTACATTACCTGTTGCGTTCCACATAGTGCTTCCTGACCTCCATTAACTTTCTCATTCCCCAAACAATTCCCAAGATCCTCAAACATAAAATGCAAGAACAAGAAGCAACAAGAAGAAAGCCTTGAAAAACAAATAGAAATATGACACCACAAACAAAGTGGCATGGCCATGCATTTTGTTTCCCAATGCTTCCAAAGGAAATATCAACACAAGCCTTCTCCAAGATTTCAAGACAATATCTTTTGCCATGCAATAACTGGTATTATATTGTCATACACACATAACTGTCAGTGCATAAATAAACATAACAATATACTAGTTAACTTACCTTGTATCCAGCACGATGACCTATAACTGAACACGTACATATATCATTTCTCAAAGATTTCTAATTCCTTGACAAATCTAGCATAATTGATAACCAACCGTTATACCTATCAAGTACATATTCATGAATATAGCACATATCTACATAATGTCAGATAAAATCAAGGTTAAGAAGACTTCTTTTATGCAAAACACTCATTCATTTGGAACTACAGGTTTCCAAATAGAGCCAAAGGAATTCTCACCCAATTCCTTTCTTTAAACCTTTACCTTGTTGTAGTTAAGTCTTATTATGTCTTTTCACATCATCCAACTATTAGTTATATAAACAAATCAACTATTATGTTGTCACACTAATGCCAAGCATGTTGTTTTGTAGTTGTTCACACATGTCAGTCACATGTTCCAAACATCAAGACATCATGTCTATTAATTTGAAATCAACATTTACCAAGATTAACATCCATGTCATAATCTGCAATCAACTAAAAATCATAGTCATAATACTAAAACTAGCACCCACTTGCACTTAAGTGCATATCAATTATCTCAACACATATTATGTTAGTACAATCGTCCTAAAACAAGATCATTCCTTCATGCAATCTTATAGACACATATTCATATCATGCAATTAATTAAACATTCAAACAACTTGTAAGCATACCATGTTAGATAAACCAAATAGATAAAATAATCAAACTCATACTTCAGTGTATCTCAGGGGAGGTTATCACATCTCCACAAGTTAGTCTAGATTAGTATGAAATAATATCACAAATATATCGACTTATACTAGGATATCATAACCATACCTATCTACACATGCCAATACAAATTAGCACAATGCATATAACATCTATATCTTAGTTGCAATAACCATAATCATCATGTGCACGATCGCAATGCATATAAAAACAAGTTAACTACCATGCATTACTAGCCGACACACATGCATATGAACGAACTATTAACTAATGTCTCCTATGCATGTAACCACAACAAAAATAGGATGACAGGCATGTATATAACCATAATGCATATGACAACCATTAACAAACATACCTGCATGCCCAACATACAAACCTTTATGACGATATTCTCTTACCCCGAGGTCTAGTGCTACAACCTCGCTATGATGATTTGCATCTCCTGCCCTTCATAACCAACACATCAACATCATACATGATAACATAAACTATGACACCAACTATATACATGACAACCATAACCATCAAAATGCATGCATAACAACATGCATCTAGTGATATGGGCTAAATGGGCTAGCCATAACCATATCCAATCCAAGAGAATGGGATCCCACTATGATACCACCCTATAACCACCCCTCCCATATCTACCCACTTTCACTGTCCCGCAAGGGTAAACATGAGATGAGGCTTACTATGGCATGACTCAACCTCCTAAGTAAAATTAAGGAAGTGGAATTGATAAACTGAAACTTTACTTACCTTCCTTAGGAGTTAGAGGACCCCTAGGAGATAAATAACCACTCTAGGTGTCATAACCTCGATTTAACTTGCTTTTTCACTGACCTAGGTTGTTAGTCGTGTTAGTGTCCTATATTATAGTAGTCAAAAGTAAGTTTAGTATTTTCTATTATTTGGTAAATTTGTAAAATATTGCTTATGATTTCATAGGGATAAAGTCTTAGTGTTAGTTTGACTAGCAAATAAAATCAAGTTTTCAATAGTTTAGAAAAGGTTTTAGGTTTAATAAGTTTAGAGTAATGAGTAATCCAAAGTCACGAGTCATTATTATCTCATCATTGAGACAAAATAATGATGCCATTTCACTTAGTTTTTTTGTCAAATTAACTTGTATTGTGATATCACCCATCAGTACAACAATTATGAGACATGTTATGCATCCTCCTTTGATGTGCTTTCATGATTCAATTTTCAAATCTCAATCATGATCCTTGAAGGTGGGTTTGAATCATCTAGAGAGCTTAAAAACTTCTTTTTACATCCAAGAAATTGATGATCTTCTCTTTGTTCGACTGACAATGTTCAGGACATCAGTTGGAGTTCGCTGTGCTAAGTCTGTAGGGGAGTTTTTGCACTCAGGAGAGTTGTTGTGCTTAAGGACGTTCACTACGCTTATGCAAAATTGGAGACTTTTTTGTGTTACAATCACTCTCACGTTCCAAAAATTTATTCTCTGAGATAACTCATGTTGTATGCTATTAGTTTTATCTTTATTAATCAAGAAGAACACCTAGAGGAGATCACATCCCTCATAAACTTGAATGCATTGTGCTTTCTCGCTACGACTGTGTATTTAAATTTCCATTGTAGATAGAAATAAAAAATTGTTGCATTTGGGTCTGAGGGTTGAGTTTTTTTGTCTGAATTTTTTAATATATGGATTTTCATTCAAAATTTTCCTAAGCTCTCATCTAACACCATGATTCCATAGTTGCTACATTATTGTTGCGCTTTCACATAGTTGCTGCATTTTGGGTTTTTCCTGTGTCAAAGATTTAAATTTTTCTTTCTAACTATATCTTGGAGCATGATAATTTAATACATTTGATCTAGATTCTCAAAACCTTGTTTATGTTGCCTTAGAGTATCAAGAAACCTGATTCCACACTCGTTGCACTTTCCTGTTGCGCTAGTTGTTAAACAATGCAATTGCATTTTAAAACCCTAGAACTCACCTTTATTGTGAACCATGACAACTCTAGACATGGATAAGCATAAAGGGGGAGACATAGTCAGGTTTGAACCTCAATATCTTGCCTTGATAAACTCATATCCAACAATTAGGGTTGTTTTCTAATAGACTGGCTAGATCAAGTTTTGTGAGAAGATATAGGGTTATAGTGTTCAGTTGATCACAAAGTTTTCTTTGAATTTCATTGTGGTAGATGTTAATATTGGAGATTTAAGTTTTCAGGTGTCATATGTTACCATTTCAGCTACTACAAAAATCCCTCTACAAACATAACAATGGTTTAAGGTTATGCCTTTAGACATAGTCAACTACAATGATTTCTTAAAGCCAAAGTACAAAAACAAGGAATATGGAACCATTGTGCCAAGGGAATATATGTTAGAACCCTACAACAAACTTCTTAAGGTCATTCAGAGATATTTCACTTGTGAACGCAGATTTTGGAGATTTTATCAATATCATTTCAGGTTATTGATGCATTTCACAGAAAAAGACCCTTTAAGTATACCTTTCTACATGTTCATAAGATTTAGTAAGATGGCAAATAAGGTTCAAGGTAAGCAAAGTCAAGTAGAGCTAAGTCTCTTTAATTTTTATTTGACTAAATTGTTAGTGGTGGAAGAACTAAGAATCATTCATGGCAAGAATTCTTGGATTCATCCAAGTTGACAACTAAGTTTCCAAATAGCCCTTGGAGTAAAAAGGATACACCTTCATCTATGGAAAAGTATATTTATTTAGAATTTGAGAGCTCAGTAAAAATGCCATCAACTTCAGTTGATCCATCCGATAAGAAAAAGGGTAAAAAACTTCACTTTTCTCCTAAGTTAGTGGAGGCTCCTAAGAAACCACTCACAAGCGCTACTGTGAAGAAATTTCCCATTGAGGAAACACCTAAACAACCAAATGAAGTTCTAGATACTGTACCAGATGATTTTATTTCAGATGACAAGGATAAGTAGATTCTAGAACTCTAGGAACAACTGAAAAAGGCTCACTTAGTCATTGCCCAACTACAACATGACAATAGGGAGTTGAAGAAGATTGTTTTTGAAAAGAAACCTAATATTGATGAAATAGAACCAATGATGAAGGCAACTCCATCTACCACTAATTCAAAGGGTAAAGAAAAGGCAACGACATAGAACATTCAAGAGCTAGAGACTTCATCAACAAGAATTTCTATAACTAGGTCTTCATCCAAGAAGTTGAAGCTACAGAAAGAAAGTGAGATGAAAGAAGATTCAATATAGGAAAGGAAGAGGGTTGAGTTGGATGAAGGGAAACACACTTTTCATAGGCTGAGGAAGCAGTTAAAGAAATCTAAAAATGAAATCACTAGTCTTAGAAAACAAGATGAAAGGGCCAGAGAGAAGATACATGATCACTTGAACATTTGTGAGCCGACATTGTTTGAGGCCAAGTATATGGTTAAGATAAATTTTATCCTACATAGAAAACTCAATAATATGTGTAGGAAAAAACTTACTTTGAAGAAGGATCTGAGGGCTAAAAAGCAATAGCTGTAGGAGGCATTGTAGGAAAACTAGAAAGAAGAAAGGGGAACTTAGACTTTTTAGCTGAGGCAACTAAGGTTTAAGTTTGAACATGTATTCAAGATCAATTTTTCTTTTTCCCTTTTTTGTTTGAAGTGCATCTTCCTATATCAGTCATATCCCTTGTGGTTTTTGAAGTTTTGGGTAAAATAAGCGAATGACATAGTAACACATCACAATTGTTGCACTATTGTTAAAAGCATTTAGTTTTTGTAGAATATTGGGGTTTTTTGTGTTCTTTGTTATGAAAGGAGGCTCAAGGAGGTTGTTAATACTTTTAGCATCATCAATAAGTTATTTCCTTCAATCATAGACCCAAGTACCTAGTCAGACTTATGCAGGTGAAAATGTGTTGCACTTAGACGCTGTGCTTTTGTTGAAGATGATGATTTTGATGGGTGGAATTATATAGTTGAGACAGGTGTTTTCCAGTGGATGTATGATGATGTGGGAATTGTTTTATACTTATTTGGCACATCAAGAATTATAGGTAATTATTGGAAGCTTGCAAACCATCATTTCATTGTGATCTTATTGTTTCATTTTTGCTGGAGAAGGAAAGTAGCACAACGAAGTTGTTGCACTTCCACACAGCCACTATTTTGACTTTGCAATTTGATACCAAACCTTATCAAATAAATTTTTTTGTTCATGAAAAATGGCTTTAAGTGCTTTGGGAGGTTCTAGCATCATTTTTATTCATATAGTTAATGTAATTTGTTTAAGAATTTCTTAGTCAAAACAATTTCCTAACTTTTAGAGAGTAGCTCTACATTCGTTGTTGAAGGTAGAAATTGAATTTTTATGAGGGAATTTGGTTCCTAAAGGAAGGAACTAATTGTCTTTGGTATATGATATATTTTTTATTAAGCAAAGGGTTGGTCAGAGTCGGAGAAAGAAGAAAATGTGCATTATATATCTTCATTAAAGTTTCAGTGAATAATGAAGGCTTAAGTCGAATTTTACAGGGATTCATGTTTCAGTTGATTATGGTGATTTTTTCTCTTATGTATGTGAATAGATGTTTTGTTATAATCATGTTTATTTTTTATGTCTTCATGTTTAGCTAAGCAAGGATTTATTTCAGAATTCACTATTAAGTGCTTTGTTATAGTTTACTGAACATTTAATGTTTTTCTTCCATTGTGACATCTAGAATTCATCCTCAGTTAGATGCTTTAGATGTTATTATTTCCACTATTCCTCTTCTCACTATCTTTACAAAAAAATTTGAAAAAAAAACACCATAAGGATTGCCTATCTTTCCCCTGTTTAAGGTTTCCTAAATGTCCCTATCATATCACTGAAAATCATTAGCTCCATATGACCATATGTCAAATGGATTTTCCCTCTTCCCTTCCTTCAAGATGTTAAAATTATTCCTCTACGATCTCAATACCTATCCTAAGACCTAGAATTGAAAAGTCACATAGAAAGATCCCTCTTTGAAGCTGGAAGGGCTAGATTCCAGTTTTAAAGTGGTTTATGGTTACCTTTGGATTCCTCTCCTCAGCCTGGAGGAATTACAGAGTGATAATAAGTCACATCCATAACAAGGAAAGCAGGTGATTGTAAGCCTCCAATCGCATGGCTAACCCTACCTCCTTGTGACTGTAGTCTAATTTACCCAATTATGTGCATGCAACCCCAAGATCCAAGCCACTTTTTGAGGGCTAGGATCGAGACATTTTCTTACAACTTGATATAACTTTCCAAAATGATGAACGACAGAGGGACAAAGCTATTAATGCAAAATCTAGACAAGAACTTGACCTAACAAGGCATGAACATGACATACACTTCGTTAAACACATTGAAAACATGTAATCTACAGGTTATAAATGCATATATTAACATAGGCATCTCATACTTATCTAAAAATAATCAAGAAGGTCTAATGCCCTCTCACAGTAGTTGCAATAACATCTATTAGGTCATGCATTCATTAACGATTCATTCACTAATCAAAACATGATAAGTGCCATAACTAAGGTATGTCATAAAACCATGCTTATAACCATCATATAACCAGAATAATAACAATGATAGAACAACCATCAAAGCCACATAATAAAGAGTATAAATACTCATGAAAATACAAGAGGAAAAGAGCTCTTATTAAAAATACGCAAAAGTAAACCAAGTTAGGGACTTTCACGTACCACCCAACCATAGATTGGGTTAAACCAAATCTTTCTTTCATCCAATTATCCTCGTTCCATATTCCAAGCATGAATGTGGGACTCGCAACAAAACAACCAGGGCTTCCTCAAGATTTACCATATATCCATCTATTATCGGTCAAGGGATTTCTAGGCCCAAAGAAAGCACCTACCCAACCAAACTTTACCACAATCCCTCTATTATCGGTCAAGGGATCACTAGGCCCTAAACAAGCATGGATGCCTCTGGATTTCTTCACCAATACTTTGAGGAATTTTCCCATCTCCACCCTCATGCTTTACCACGTATCCCGACATTACTAGTCAAGTGGTTTATAGGCCCTTGAGAATTTTCCTGAGACCACCTAGTTCCAAAACCATCCAACAATCCAAGCTCAACCAAAGAGAGAACTCCATCACAATATGACTATCTAGAAATGGCAAGGCAAGGCTGAAACCACTGTCAAACTTGGAAAAACTCATGCCAATGACAACAAGGGAACCAAATACACACATACATGTAACATGCATATCCAAACTAGTAAGGAAATCATACATGCAACTCAATACCTACAAGTAATCCCGATGTAGCCGCTTTTTCCAACTCTTCCTCACTTGATCTTCACTTCACTTTACTTTATTTTTCTTCCATTTCCTTCCTTTCTCTAATGCTAGATTGCTCCAAGAATTCCCTAAGTGTGCAAGAGTATGACACAATAGAGAGAGATCCAAAACAGAACTGGCAAAATATATCACACTAACAAATTCTATGAACTATTCCTCATAATCCTTTTTATCATTCATGCCTCTATTTTCTTCAACTTCCATTATTTTTCCTTCAATTTCCTTTTCATGAAAATTTGTGAATCTTCAGCTTCCTTTTCTCCATTTTCCTTTATTTCCATAAATAAAATGCCAATTAATGTCTCTTTTCCTTTTCAATTCCTTTTCCATTTCCTTTATCAATTTCCTTAGCCACAATAAACTAAATGAACACCCACTAGGATGTTTTTCCCACCATTGATCTTGGAATACGTATCTAGTGACCTTCGTCTTATTTTTCCTTTATTAATTTTATTACATGAACTTTTAACCCGGGGTTCTTACATACCCCTCTGCCTTAGGGGAACACCGTCCTCAGTGTTTTATGACACCTATGACCAACAAACCACTGAAAATAAAACATACTTCCTATGGAGCTTTATAACCCATCTCGTTGCAGTATTTACAATGTCATCTTGTTGAAAACATGTCAAACGTATCGTTTACATGAGCTTTATAACATAGCTCATTACAATATTTAAAAAAACAACCATACATAAAATATGTACATATACCAAAACTCCTTTGCCTCAACCAGAGAAAAATGAAGGATACATAGTCTACATCGTCAACAAGGGAATCTAGAGGCTCACGCCTCCACCCTCAAATTAATACTAGAATTCACCTCCTTCCCAAGAAGTCCAAAATGCACTACCAAAGTTAAAATATACATGTAATATCCAACTCTACATAGCTTGCATCATCAATAAGGGAATCTAGAGGCTCACATCTCCACCCTCAAAGCAATACCAGGATTCACCTTCTTCCTAGGAAGTCCAGAATCCACTACCAAATTCAAAATCCACATCCAATATCCAATGCTACGATCCTTGCACTACTTGTTCTCTTAATGAACAATTACCAGCTCATTGTTCCAAGGCACACTCCCAATGTGTGTTTGATTCCATCTAGAAATGCTAATGACCAAAACAAATCCATCCCCCGACCTTCCCTTCTTTACTACATATCCCTTCAGAAAATCTGGTAAACCCCTTCTGCAAAATCACAAATCCATCATTTGGAAAGGTTTCCTCACCTCAAAAGGTCCAAAAACCAAGGCATGTCCCTTTCTGAAAACCATCATACCAATCATGGCATGCACATGAAAATCAATGAATACTATTGGGTACCAGTTTCGCATGATGGCCCTGCTACTAAATGCTTTAACAGTTTATTGTTTCCTGTTCGAATTACTTTTTGTTGTTGTACATGCATATAAAAAATGTACATCACAACACATTCATCCACACATGGTGTACAACACCACACAATACATACACCTTCACCTAGTATACATCACGACACATACACCTACACTCAGTGTACAACACAACATAATACATACACCTACACCTGGTGTACAACACCACACATACAGCTACACTTGTTGTACAACACAACACATTCACCTACACTTGGTGTACAACACAACACATACATACACTTACAACTGGTGTACAACACAATACATATACGTACACAAAGTACAACACAACGGATACACATCATGATACCACAACTACACAATGCATATACACAATGCTACATATACACAACACGACATGTACAACCTGCACACAATACCACATGTACAATAGTACCACATGAACAACAATGTACACAAAACCACCTGTATATAACACCACTTGCAAAATGTGTGGACAGCACCACATGTACACAACACCACCTGCACAACATGTACACAACCCCACATGTACACAACGTGTACACAACACCACATGTACACAACAAAACCTACATGACATGTACAACATCACCTGCACAACGTGTACATAAGACCACATGCATGCAACACTACATGTACTACATGCACACAACACCACATGTACAACATGCACACTGCACCATATCCACACAACACTGCATATACAACATGCACACAACAAGATATGTACATAGTACTATATTTACAACATGCACTCATCAGTATATGTACACAGTACCGCATATGCAAGAGGCACACATTATTATATATATGCAACACCACATATGCAACATGCACATAACACCATATATGAAACATACACAACACTATAGTACAACATGTACAACAGATACACAACCTTAGTACTGCGCATCCAGAGATCATACACTCAATCTACTAAGAAACCTTGCTTCTAGTATCTTTCCACTATCCATGCTTATCCCAACATGTCGTAGATCACACTTATTTCATTCCACTGATATATCCCTCAACATAACATATCCATAACATAAACATAGAAATAGTATAATTACATAATATTAATTCATATACACATGATACTGACCTCACATATTTGTCAGGGATACTCTTCTCACTTGATTCCTCATAAGACTAAGAACCTCTTCATGTCATTCACCCGTCTAAATAATCATTCCTCCACAATAATGACCCCTGACAACCCTACCAGACAATGGAATATATACATATATATACATGTAATCATCAAAATTATCATGATCAAAACATAATTACTAGATATCATAAGGTCTAGGTTAAGAGAAATCCCTTTATCCATGCACAACATGCACAACATTGAGAAAAAAAATTCCCAACTTAGCCAAGGCATATGTTACCTTAAGCCCATTTATTTTACCTTTCTTGTTACCTTTCTCATGATTGTCCTGCCCCCATCCATTTACCCCAATGGATCAAACCATTCCAACTAGTTGTCATATTCGCTTTCCTTCGACTTCCCTTTACTCATGCATCAAGCTTCATCTGAGTCTTACATTCCCTGTTGGGTTCCACACAGTTCTTCCTGAACTCCATCAACTTTCTCTTTCCCCAACCAATTCCCAAGACCCTCAAACATAAAGTAAAGAAAAATAAGCAATAATAAGAAAGCCATGAAAAACCAATAGCACTATTACACCACAAACAAAGTAGCATGGCCATGCACTAAACATAAGAAAAACTACAAATAAAGCGCAAACAAACCACAAAAGACCAAAAGAACAAAACTTTCTATAAACACCATAACTCAACCCCATGGTTCCCAATTCTTCCAAAAGAAAGCTCAACCTGAGCCTTCTCCAATATTTCATGGTAGTCTCTTTTGTCGTGCAATTCCTAGTATTCTACTTCCATAAACACATAATTGTCAGTGAACAAATAAACATAACAATATATTGGTTACCTTACCTTGTTGTACCCAACATGATGACTTGTAACTGAACACGTACATATATCATCTCTCAAGGAACTCTAATTCCTTAACAAATCCATCATAACTGAAAACCAATTGTTATACTTGTTAAGTATATATTCATGAAGATAGCACATATCTACATAATGTCAGACAAAATCAAGGTTAAGAAGACTTCTTGTATGCAAAGCACTCATTTGTTTGGAACTGTGGTTTCCAAACATAGTCAAAGGAATTCTCACCCAATTCCTTTCTTTAAACCTTTACCTTGCTACAATTAAGTCTTATTATGTCTCGTAACATCACTCAATAATTAGTTATATAAATAAATCAACTATTACCTTGTTACGCTAATGCCAAGAATGTTGCCCTACAACTGTTCACACATGTCAGTCACATGTTTCAAATATCAAGAAATCATGTCTATTAATTTGAAATCAACCTTTACCATGACTAACAACCATGTCATAATCTGCAATAAACTCACAATCACAGCCATAATACTAAAACTAGCACCCACTTGCACTCAAGTGCATATCAATTATCTCAACACATATTATGTTAGTACACTCGTCCTAAAATAAGATCATTCCTTCATGCAATCTTATAGACACAACTCATATCATGCAATTAATTAAATATTCAAACATCCTATAAGCATGCCATGTTATATAAACCAAATAGATAACATAATCAAACTCATACTTAATTGTATCTCATGGGAGGCTATCACATCTGCACAAGTCAGTCTAGATTAGTATGACACAATATCACAAATATATCGACTCGTATATGGATATCATAACCTAACTATCTGCACAAGCCAATCCAAACTAGCACGATACATATAACAACAAGATATTATCTGCCATAACCATAATCATCATGTGTACGATCACAATGCATATAACAACAAGTTAACTACCATGCATGACTAGCCAACACATGTGCATATGACCAAACAAAAACAATAGAATGGAAGGCATGTATATAACCATAATGCATGCAACAATCATTAATAAACATTCTTGTCTGGCCAACATACAAACCTTTATAATGATTTGCTTTTACCTTGAGGTCTAGTGCTGCAACTTCACTCTGATGATCTGCATATCCTTCCCTTCTCAATGAACATATCAACATCATACATGATAACATAAGCTATGAAATCGGCTATATACATGAAAACTATAGCCATGACAATGCGTGCATAGCAACATGCATCTAGTGAGATGGGTTGAATGGGCTAGCCATAACCATATCCAGTCCAAGAGAATGAGAACCCACTCTGATACCACCCCTCCCATATCTACCCACTTTCACTAGCCTACCAGAGTAAACATGAGCTCAAGGCTACTATGACATGACTCAAGCTCCGAAGTACAGTTAGGGAAGTGGAATTGACAAACTGAAACTTTACTTACTTTCCTTAGGAGCTACATGACCCTCGGGAGTTAAACAACCACTCTAGGTGTTATAACCCCGAGTTAACTTGATTTTTCATTGACCTAGGCTACCAAGAACATACATAACAAGGCAAGTTAGTGACTGTAATCCTCGAGTCACATGGGTAACCTTGCCTCCCAGCGATTGTAGTCTAATTTACCCAGTTTTGTGCATGCAACCCCAAGATTTGAGCCAGTTTTCCAAGGCTAGGATCCAGAGCCTTACCCATTTTTTATAGAACTTTCTAGAATAATGAATGACACAAAGTAAAATCCATTAATGCAAAACTTAGATAATAAATTGACCAAACAAGGCCTAACCATGATCATTTCTTCAAACACATTGTGAATATGTAATTTATAGGTTATAAATGCATATCTGAACATAGGGGTCTCATACCTATCTAAAAATCATCAATAAGGTTTGAGGCCCTCTCACAATATCTACAATAACATCTATTAGGTCATCCATTCATTAACCATTCATTCACTAATCAAAACAAGATGAGAGGAATAACTAAGATTTTTCGTAAAACCATGCTTATAATGAGCATATAACCAAAATAATAATAGTGATATAACAACCATCAAAGACACATAATAAAAAGTATAAATACTCATGAAAATAAAGATGAAAATAACTCTTATTAACATGCAAAAGCCAACAAAGTTAGTGACTTCCACATACCACCTGACCATAGATTGGGCCGAACCAAATACTTTTTTAGCCAATCACCCCCGTGCCATATTCCAAGCATGAATGTGGTACTTGCAACAAAAAATTCATGGCTTCCTTAAGCTTTAATGCATATCCTGCCATTATAGATCAAGGGATTTCTAGGCCTAAAGCAAGCATCTACCCAACCACGCTTTACCGCAATCCTGCCACTATTGTTTAATGGATTACTAGAACCCAAACAAAGAGGCATACACTACCAAGATTTACTGCAATCCCACCAAAATTGAACAAGGGATCACTATGTCCTAAAAAAGCATGGATTCCTCCAGCTTTCTTCACAAATACCTTGAGGAATTTTCCCATCTCCACCCTCATGTTTTACCGCGTATCCCACCATTATCGATCAAGGGATTTCTAGGCCCTTGGGAATTTTCTTGAGACCACCTCACCTGGTTCCATAATCATCTGAAAATCTAAGCTCAATTAAAGGGATAAATCCATCACACTATGGTTAACCAAAAATGCAAAGACAAGGATGAAACCACTATCACACCTAGCAAAACTCATGTCAATGTCATCAATAGAACCAAATACACACATGTATGTACCATGCATGTCAAAACTAGCAAGGAAATCATACATGCAACTCGATACCTGCAAGTAATCTTGTTGTAGCCACTTGTTCCAACTCTTCCTTGCTCGATCTTTGCTTCTCTTTGCTTGCTTGTCCTTCCTTTACCTTCCTTTCTCCCATGCTAGAGTGCTCCAAGAATTTTCTAAATGTGCAAGAGTATGAGAGAATAGAGAGAGCTCCAAAACTAAACTAGCAAAAAATGTCACACTGAAAAAGCCATGAACTAATCCTCAGAAGCATTTTTATCATCCAAGCCTCTATTTTCTTCAATTTCTATTATTTTTCCTTCAATTTCCCTCTCATGCAAATTTGTGACTCTTCATCTTCCTTTTCCCACATTTTATTTTATTTTCATAAATAAAATGCCAATTAGTGCCTCTTTGCCTTTTCAATGTCTTTGTCATTGCCTTTGAAATTTCCTTAGCCATATTAAACCAAATAAACACACACTAGGATGTTTTTCCCACCATTCATCTTGTAATGCGTGTCCCATGACCTTGTTCTTATTTTACCTTTATTAATTTTATTACATGAAATTTTAACCCAGGGATGTTACACATGTATTTTCGATCAATGTGCTTTCTATATACTATGATGTAGACTTGCTTATTATGACATAGTCTTTCCATGAAACTCTCAAGACATGTGCTTATTATTTCAAAAGTGAATATAAAGGTAAGGATGGATACTAAGAGCACTAGGAGGGATATAATTCCATTAGAGGGAGAAAGTAAAAGGGGTTCAAGTTGTTGAATAATAATTCTAGGTTGTATAAGTCTCCCAACCTTCATCTTTTCATCATGTGCCCTATTAAAATCCCTAATTTCCAATCACTAAATGGATGTGGTGGTTGGCGGTGAAGTTCACATTTCATAATTTTTAGAGCATGGGGGTTGAGTACAAGTATTGAGTATTCTATAAGACTCATCTACATAGAGATTCAAACCATATCAAAATTTGAATTATCTATTTTCCCATGCTCTCTCTTCATGGAAAATTGTAATTGGCCAATATATTATCTCACTTTATTCTATTCATAACTTCAACCATGAAAGATTATGTATTCCAATGTAATTCAAACCCGATAAAAAAAGATGATAAAGGGGAGTTGAGGAAG
Organism: Pinus taeda; assembly: GCA_000404065.3. NCBI lineage: Eukaryota > Viridiplantae > Streptophyta > Pinopsida > Pinales > Pinaceae > Pinus > Pinus taeda. The sequence continues at coordinate 131,144 of APFE031247234.1, read as the reverse complement.
AGAAGACTATGATGAGGGGAGAGAAACAAAGAGATAGTAAAGTGTAAAGGGTCCTATAGGTTGGATTGATAGGAATCCATTCCCATTCCTTGTATATTTTTGCATATTTAGTGTTCAAGAGCCAAGGAAACAAATCTATTTGGTTTTCCTAAATGTGGGCATAATGTTAGACGCCTTTTTCACACACTAAAGAGAATTAGAGGGAGTATATATGTGAACGTGTCTTCTTTGTGTTACATGGGTGGCAGAAGGGAGTGACGTGGCTAGGTTAGTTGGATGGTTACTTAAGGTGTTTTGGAGTGATTTGTATGGCTAGGCCTAAGATAAATTGGGTTGGGTGAGTGACTTCGACATTCATAACCTTGTCCCTCCTCCCTAATGGCCTTATTCATGTTGGGCTACATAATTACATGAATAGATATTGAACTCCATAGCTCACTTTAAATTTTCAGCCATATATCACACAATCTTATAAGATGATGTGTAATGTATACACAAAATTATAGAAGTTTAATCTATTCAAGATACTAGTGATGCTACAGTAAAATAAATGATAACATATGGACAACGAATTCTACTTTATTCCAAGTAGCCTAAAGTAATGTTTTTAGCCTCCATTCCTTCTTGCAATTTTCCAAAACAAGATAGGAGTGGGATCAAATCCTAATGACATGAGAAGGCTCTATGGAATTAATAATTAATATTAAAAAAAATATATAGTATACCCATCATACTTATAGAGATTCACAAGGCCCATTCCAAAGTGCTAATAATTGCAATTAAGAGAATAAAAACAATCATAAAAATGCATTAAATTTAAAGTACCATTTTAAATGGGATTACTTGACAATACAAAACCAATCAAAAGTATATAATATATTCTACAATAATATAGATAAAGTAACAAATAAAAAATAAAAATGGCAATAATAAAATGAAGATTCATATGGCCTCCCATTTGTGTGGGCCCCAACTAAAGGATATTTTGGAATCTTGTAGATAACATAATGAACAAAACCACAATCAGATCTTTACTCCTCTATTTGCACATGTTTCATATCAAGATAAGATAAAACTCTAGTCTCTTAAAAGAATAGAAATCAAAATGAAAATGTTGGCCTCTCTATCTCTGCTAAGGGTACTAGAGAAATCTAACTATATAAATCAACCAAATCCTATCTTCTTAGATATTGTCTACCTAAATGTCCTTTTACCAAACACAATGGAGTTTTATAGGATTATCCACCCTTCTCTAACTAATTCAAATTTTGAAACACAATGAGACTTGGAGATCTCAAGCTACTTCAAGAGTTAACTATTATCTTTTAGTATTGGTAGTTTGGTGTTCACCTTTGAAATGAGAAGGACAGGAAACCTTGAATTTATCTTCTCTTATCTCTTGATTGAGATGTGTTTGATATTGAATATGTTCAATTATATAAGGGGAAAACCCCCTCGTGTTGTATTGTCATAGGATTAATTCCAAAGTCCTCAATTATTTCTACATTGAACTCTCTACTTGCCAATTGACAATATTCCATATAATATAAATCATAAAATCAACATAATAATACTTGAGACATCATATATCCATTATATCCTCTTGAAATTAAGCCAAGAACATTCATTCAAATAATCATATGGCAATGTCATTTAGTTTGACCATTAAAATAAGAGTTCTTAGTGTTGGGTATATGTTATATTATTTGCAGGATTGGCCCCTTATACAACTTATGTATTACACACTAATTTGGGAGAAAGAGAGGGTCATGGGGGCCTGTCATTCCTGTCCATTAAGGATTGAAGGTGAGATCTTGAAAAAATGAATGTTTTTTCATACATTTTAGGTGGTTTTCAACTCATGATTTTCACTCATTGGAAACTTTGTGACACATGGTTCTTCAACATATGGTTTTCAATTTGATTAAGGAATTAAGGTTGTGTTATAATTTGGGTCAACAAATTATGGTTTTATATGTTATGATATCCTATATATTGTATTATAAAAGATGAAGTTAGTTGTTGATGAAAGTTAGATGTGTGGCTCTGAGGTGTAAAGCATAGGAATTAGCTCCTTGCTTGATGCTTATTTCATTAACTAAAATTCACATATATACAAAAGGAAGTGATTATTTGATTCACATTCCATGAGGAACTCTTGGTCTTTCCCAAAATTTTTCATTTCATTTTCCTTCGTATTATGTATAATAATAATACAATAATAAATTTGAAGGATTGTGTTTCTAATATTTCCCCTTTTGAGCTAAGGGGTGTTTGTTAGTTGAAGCATCATTCTAAATAATTTAGGAGGATCTTCATGATCTCAAAATGGGGAACTTAGGCTTCTTGTCTAACTTACAAGTACTTCTCCCACTTCCAAAACCTTAATTTTCCCAAGTCTTTATGATTAACCAATGCATAATTAAATAGGTGCTTGAACATAAGGTGTATGTTGGTGCTTGTTATTAAAACTATTTATGTGTTGTAATTTAATGTGATCAAACTGATATATAAATACATATAACAATAAATAAAGAAGCAGATATAATGCAGCAACACGCAGTCACACATAACAACAATATTAATTAGGAGTTCACCCAAAACTCTTGGGCTATGTCTCCATGAGCTCTAGTCAACTCAAGTTAATTACACATACATGTTCAAATACAAGGAAAACATCAACATCCCTATGTTCATGCATCTCATGCTCATGCATGCATTTCATCCTTCAACTTTCACTACACTGTACCTTCAATGCTGAAATGACATATAATGTTGCAGCAACAAAGTGAGCCTCCTACTCAACTTCTCCCATTAATCTTCTTGGTAAAGTCTCGCAACTTGCATTCAATTATCACATAAATGCAAATAGATGCATTATATCAATAGACATGCAACTTTTAATTGGATAAGAACTCTAAACATTTCTTACCAATCCATTTCAAAGGTCCTTCCTTTGTTTGCACATCAGCATCAACATGTGAATCATTCTGAGACACATCATTCATGGAATATTCCTTTCCATTTCAACCATCTTCTCTTTCCACTTTCTTCAACTTTTGTGGAAGCATTGCTGGATTCAAAGTCCAACACCTTTCAGCAATATGCCCTTGCTTATGGTAGTAAGTGCAACACATGTGCATCCTCTTGACAACATGATTTGCCTTATCCAGTGGACCTTTGGCTTCTTGCTTCTTTTCCTTCAAACATTTCCTGTATGTGGCCATTCTCTTCCAACATCTAGAAACATGATGATTATCTAAACCACAAAAGGAACATGCAATTCTTTTCCCATGCTTATGTGGAAATTTACCATGCTTTGAAAAATCAAAAGGAATGTGTTTAGAACCAAATTTATACCTACCTCTTTCACCTTTATCGCCTTCATGAGGAGGTGAAGCAAATGAAGAAGTGGCTCCCTTTGGAAAACCATCAATCTCTTCAAGGCTTTCATAGTTTCCACAACTCTCTGGTTCAAGTGTGTGCTTCTGAACACTTGCATCCTGCAAATGATGTTTCAAGCCATTGCATTCCTCCTGAATACAATATTCACACTCTGAAATGCAAATCCTTCTTGGACATGTTCTAATGGTCTTCATGGAAGCTTTGGAACTCTCTCCATAAGACTATCCACAGCCAAGACCCAAATACTTAGGCCTTTCCTCAACCATTATTGGTTCAACAATACCTTGTGCATGCTTTCCCAAGCCCTTTCCTTCATAGCCCATCTTGGACATTAGCTTGGAACCTATGCCTCTAGTATGTTTTTCAAAAGAACCAATATAAGCATTCTTAGAAGAATTTGAAGACACATTGGAATTACCTCTTCTTCAAGCTGATACTTCACCAAGGCTTGTTTGGAAACAAAGAGCTGGGACTCTAACTCATGCATCCTCTTCAGGTTCATATTTGCAATATGAAGTTTCCTCTCCATTTCCTACAGTCCATCAGAAAGCAATTGCTTCTTTTCCTTCATGTAATTCAACTGCTCTCTAAGTATGCTACTCTTTCTTCCATCCTCATACATTTCTCTCACCTTGTCCATCATGATGCACAAGTCTTGCTTCATGTCTCCATCAAAGAGTCTTGGGATGGAGAAGTAATTTGAGGATACACTTGAGGAAGTTGTCATTATGCCAATGAACAAAGAACTTCAAACAAGATGCAACAAACCTCTTGTGCTTCAAGAATTGCCTTGAGATCCTTTGGGATAGAAGAATGCCTTCAGCCCTTCTTACTATTTGTCCTTCCTAGAATGAGCTATCAATAGCTTTCCCTTCACCTCTGCAAACTCATAAAATAGTCAGTCTGAAAACAACATACAATCAATTAGAAAATGAATTCTTGACTGCCCAAACACCTTTCAGACAAGAAATCTTTGCTCTGTAAATCAAGCATTCTGATATAACCTTCCTTGAAGGTGAGTTTAACCAATCTTAAGCTCTGATAGCACCTAATCTCAAAATGGGGCACTTAGGCTTCTTGCCTAACTTACAAGTACCTCTCCCACTTTCAAAGCCTTAATTTTCCCAAGCCTTTATGATTAACCAATGCAGAATTAAATAGATGCTTGAACATAAGGTGTATGTTGGTGCGTGTTATTAAAATTGTTTATGTGTTGTAATTTAATGTCTTCAAATTGATATATAAATACATATAATAGTAAATAAAGCAACAGATACAATGCAGCAGCAAGTAGTCACACATAACAACAATATTAATTAGGAGTTCACCCAAAACTCTTGGGCTATGTCTCCGTGAGCTCTAGCCAATTCAACTAGGCTCTATGGGATTATGGCAAAGTCCTTTTTACAAGCTCTTGGCTTAGATCCTATTGTTTTTCATGGAAACAGTGGGTTTAGACACCATTTTATCCCTGGCTCTTGAAGCTCTGGCTCTGGCTCTCGGCTCTAGCTCTGGTCTTGGCTCTGGCTTCTTTGGCTCTCTATTAGTTTACAGCTCTCTAGCTTTTCACTTGACCACTAAGTGACTCCCTCGACTGCTCTGCACATTCGCTTTCTCTCTTCCTGCTCTCTTTCTCCTTAGCTTCCTACTTTTTCTTTTTTCACTTTCAGCAAAAACCCCTTTAAAATATGTCATTCTATGGCTTTTAAGCCAATCGACGTTGTTTGCTCGTTTCCTCTTCTCGAGCTCTCAAGATCCTGACCTCTGTCTACCCAAATCCCCTCTGAGAATTAAACAATCATTTGTTAACGTCTTCAGGGAAGGTGGCCACTTGTTCTGCAACGGAAGGGACCATCTGTTGAGTCTTGAAAAGGTCATTCATCTCCATTACACTTTCACTATTATGTCCATGATATCACCTCCATTTCACTACTATGTCACCACATTCATCCCACTTTCATTATCATTGGGCCACATTTATGTTTTTCCAATCTTTATTAATTCTAAGCCTTTTAAGTGAATTTGTGGTTAAAAATCAGGAAATAATGTGCATATGGTTATACCTAACGAATGGGTTGAGATTGTTGACATGTGTAGGTTTAAAGGAGGCTTCTAGAAGACCCTTATGTGGCACTCTAAGGCCAAATTCGAATTTGAGTGGAAAGAATCATGGGATCATGAGGATATGTGTCACATTTCCTAATTGTATTGTAACTCTAAGAAGACGTGTCTTATCAGTTCCTATTTTGCTTAGGACTCTAGAGGTAGAGGGAGAGATTCATGGA
>APFE031247234.1:97592-124806 GCA_000404065.3 Pinus taeda | reverse complement strand
TTATTGCATTTTATTTTGATTGAACTAATGACATGATAGAATCATCTTGTCCTTTTGCTGAAGCAGCAAGGATACTGGGTCTCATAGTCATTAGCTCATTGTTTGGTTGTTGCATTTTATTTTGATTGACACTCTAGAAAACCAACAAGAACAAAACCCCAAAAACAACATAAACTATAGAACAACGAAGTAAGAGAAAGGTTAACTAAGCACATATAGTGCACCACACTTCATCAGTTTACGATACCTGGATTGATAATTTATGTAGAGAAATTTAAGACATTAAATTGACTAGACACCATCATTGCGTTGAAAAGCCCAAAAATAGTGTTCTCGGCTCACACAGGAAAATGCAAAAAATCCGCCAAAATGTCGTTTATCAGAATTCAAAAATCATTAATTCCAGCCTAGACTCCTATCAGGTCCGCCTGTAATCGCTATCGCAAGTCGCCAATGCCCCGGTGTTGTGGTTTCCTTTGTATAGGTAAAGTACATTAAAACACAGGAAATCCCAACAAATGGCTTTGTGGTGAACTTCAAATAATATACAACAGCATTTACAAACCCTTTTAGGTTTGGCTTCATCGCATCGGCGCATATCCTTCGTATTTCGCTTATTTAACGAAATATGCAAAATAAATTGAAAAAATCCTTTTTACAGAACTCGAAATATATATATATTTTCATCTATAATCTTATCGGGTCCCGCTATCGCAGTCGCATTTGTATCACATCACTCCTTTGTATTATTTCAATGCGATATTACGATATCTTAATCGCATATCACATTTGCATACGGCCCATGGGTTCTATCCATCGTCGATACGATTCGCCAATCTGATCATTGGTGATCGGCATATCGCATTTGCATACGGCCCAAGGGTTATGTCCATCGCTGATACCGATTCGCCAATCTGATCATCGGCGATCGGCATATCACATGATCGCAATCGCCAAGTCTAGGGTCCCAATATCACATACATGTCTGCCTCCGATCCTATACATCCGATCGGTGGATCAGGGTTTCTTCCGCCTCCGCTTAAGTCTGGCATTTTGCCTTTTTCCAATGCGATTCCCCTTTTTAAGGGGTTCTTTACCATTTTTAAGGGATTTTTCCTCCTTTTCTAAAGAACATATGGCATCTTCTTTCTCCGATAACTTCTGCATCCTAAGTCCATTTTTTCCCATTCAAGTTACAGTAGATTTAGAATGAAAAGATCTCTGCAATGGGGCTATTTCCAAGAACTTCCTTGGAATTTCTTTTTCCTCAGTGAGGAACACTTAGGCTTAGGAGTCTATCCAAAATCCATTTTGGATCACTTCATAACCTCAAAAATTGATGGTCCCAAATTTTTCTAAAATGGTATTCATATCGAAGAGCTCAACGAGATCTTTCGAATGCTACTTAAACGAGTTCAAATGGATGTTGTATGAGGAAGTTATGGCATTCTGAAGCTTCACGGAAACTGGAAAAAAGTTTAGCAAGGTGCCACGTGGGAATGCTATAAAAGGATATGTGGTTGTATGAACAATACAAAGCTAATGTGGTAGGTGAGGTGGTATTGTTGAATTTTCGGATGAGTTGGTGTGGTAAGGTAACTCAATAGTGGCATGACATATGATGTGGTACTATTGACTATGCAGATGAGTTGATGTGGCAAGGTGACTAAGCAACAACATGGAATTTATGTTACAGTTGATGCAATGATGATGTGGTAGGATGATTGGAAGGGTGATTATGCATGACATGGGCCAATCAGAAGCCACCACATGACAACCTATGATTGGCCAAGTTTGTCTAGGTCAAATCCAACCAAAAATTATATTTTATTGTACAACCATTAGGTGGGTGGTTTCAACCCCCAATCTCTTAAAAAATAATCCCATGGATTACCATTAGGCCAATATCCATTTACTTGAAATAGAATGGAATAAAATCTATTTAAAAAGTATTATTCCAACCAATGGCTAAAATTGGTGGCGACAGGGATCAAACCCACAACATACCTATTGATAGTTCAATGAATTCAATAGTGTACCAACAAAATGATCACATATATCATGCATATATTATTTTATTTGTGTGGACAATAGGAAAAAAGGATGAAATATCCCAATGGTGCATGGGATTTTATTCTAAGACCTTTCCTACAAAAACCTAGTGCTTTTTCTAGTGGGAAACAAAAGTGGTAGATGGTTTGGAAATGAAACACAAACTATATTTTGTGCAGTCCATAGACCCATGCCTAAGAAGAGGGATGGTCAAGTTTTAAACCTACAATTGATTTCTTAACAACCAAATGATTTCTCCAATATTCCTAGGAGGTCAAAGGTTAGAACAGGTGCACAAAATGTATGTCTTATGTGGATCTTAAAGGCTCGAAATATAATAGCAACTAGTGGATTGAACTTCTGACCACTCGATTATTAACCAAGACTTTTTCCACTACACCATAGAGTTGGTGTGTGTAAGGAACACTAAGAAAAAATTATTTTGTGTTAAGCCTTAGTCTATTTATTAAAGAAAATAATGGATTTCATCCTTGTTTTGGGAAATCCAAAGGGAATAAAGTGGTTTCCAAGTTACCACTACCTTCAAAGAAGAGTTGTAGGAAAGTTTAATGTTTTTTTTGGAGAACAATTGGATGCATATCATTTTTTCATATTAATAAAAGTGGTCACTCGATGGAAATAAGACCCAGAGATGCAGCCCAAACACTGGGTGAACTTTGTTATCATTTTTTTTTATTTTTTTTTGTGTCTCTTTCTCTTTATTTGTTGTTATTTCTTAATTTTTATACTTCCATTTTCTCACTAAGCTTCTTAGTCGAGTTAATTCCATTCACACATAAGTTAAATTTGCAAACAATCCCAAGGGTTAGCTTAACTGGTCGAGTTCCCTTCATTAAATCACCTCTCTATTGAGAAATCACAGGTCAATTCTCCTCAATGCTACTGGGTTTAGGCTTGGTTAATGGTCCAATGAGTATTGATCCCTTTAGGTGGATATTCTCAAAACAATGTTTCCATGGATTGAGTGGTCACCAATCTCTAGAGTCTATTAACCACATGAAAAAAAGCTAAATTTGTGAACAAGTCTTATATTTTTGGATCAAGTTTGATATCAAAGTTGCTACGATAGGCTTGTGAGTCTGGATACTTAATCGATTAAAGATTAAATGAGGATAAGGATCATTTGAAGAGTTCAACCTAGAAGTTGGTCTAAGGTGAGAAACCCAAAGGCAAAGAATGGCATTGCCAAAAGGAGACATCCCTTTCACTTCTGAATATGATTCACATGAGGAATTCATCGCAATAAAGGTCATGGTGGAGGAATTGTATCATGAGAAAAATAAGTTTGATGAGAGTGGAACATCAGCATAAGATAAAGGAGTTGGTGATCCTCCTAAAACTCCTCCATCTTCTTGTTCTTCTTCTTCTTCTTCTTCCAATTCAAGAAAAACTTCTTCTTTAAAGATACATTCCAAGAAAACTATGCCTAAATCACATTTGTCAAAATTTGATGATAAGTTTGATTTTCCCACATATGATGTTGAGCTTAACGTAGATAAATTGGACAATTGGGTCTAGAAGTAGGAGTTTTATTACAAGATCCAGAATATTGTGAAGGGAAACAAAACAATCCAAATTTCTTCTCTTTGATTGAATGGTACAACCTTGATTTGGTGGGAGAGAAAAATGCAAGAAGACCTCCTTCAACATGGTAAATTAATCTCTTCTTGGTATGAACTTACTTCTATGTTAAGAAAATAATTCTATCCATTAGGCTACATGCAATAATCCATAATGGACTAGAAAATTTTCCTACAAGGTAAGGGAAAAAGAATTCAGAGCTACACTCAGGAGTTTAGGAAGAAATATTTTATTTCGGTATTCCATTATGTACACAAGGAACTCTTGTTAAGTACATTGGTGGTTTTCATATTTATCTTTGACATACCACCAATATGTTGAATCCTACAAATTTGGATGAATTATATGTTTAGGATACACATCTGGAATCTAGAAGGAAGAATGTTAAAGATGGATTCTTCATGTAACCCATTTAGCCAACAGAAAGTAATAACAAAGGGAAAGAGAAAAAGAAAAATTGGCAACAATGAAGAAGGAAGATACAAATATTGCATGTTCCCATTGTAAGAAAGAAGGAAATGATGAAGTTCATTGTTGGAGACCATATCTAGAGCTTAGGACCAAATGGTTTTGAGATCGTAAGGCTAAGGAAAATATGGTTGTGATATTCCAACAAAATCTAGGACCTGACTTAGGTGATGAGAGACAGATCACAGGTGTAGGGGTATAAGATATACAATGTTTTCATGCTAGTTCTAGCTCTATTTTTAGTCACCTAACTCTAAAAGGAAAATAAGTGGGCTCTTCCATATCAAATTCAGAACAACACATTAAATTTGATATGCTTTTTTACAATGGTTCCCAAGTAAATCTCATTTCTAAAGTAATTGTCAAGAAGTTAGGTTTGGAAACTACACCTCATTCAAAACCATATCCTCTAAGATGGGTTGTGAAATGCAAAATTAGACGTAACTAAATAATGTAAGCTCAGATTTGCAATCATTTCTAAGTTCATAGATGAGGTTGAATTAGATGTGGCACCTCTTGATATTTGTGGAATTGTGTTGGGAAGCTCGTATACATATGATAGGAAGGCCATATTCTTCAAAGAGGAGATGTACTGTTTCACTAAAGATGGGATTCAATACATTTTGAGAGCTCATCATGTGAAAATTAACCTATCTCTTTTGACTACATGAAATCTTAAAAGGATTGTGAATGTAAACAATAAGTTTTTCCTCATGTCTGCAAAAATAATTGAAGAGTGTGATCTTGAATGTAAAGATGAAATAGTTGAGTTTGTGTCTAACTATGAGGTGTTTTAAGATTTACAAAAACTACATCATGAGGATTTGTCCAAGCCAATATCAAGGATCTTGTTAAGGAAATAAGGGATATTTTTTATTCATTTTCATTAGTAGCTATGTGTTCATTTTTACTATTAATCTGTTGTGTATGGTTAGTAATTGAGATAATGAATGAAAATGGTTGTGAATGAATGAGAGTTATTAGCAACGTTGTTTCAATTTTCATCCTTGTTTTTCAACTTGTAGTAATGAGCCAAATGTTATGAGCATGATGGATAGATATAAGACAAGTGGGGAGGAATTATCCTCACTTAATTTCGAAATGAAAGAAAAAAATTGGTGTTCCAATAACTTCAAATGGGAGGGAAATATCCAAAAGGATCTTCATAACCTAAAAGTTTGATGCTCCTAAATTCTGCTAAAATTGTCCCCATGTCGAAGATCTTGGTGAGAGTTGTCCAACATCACTTGAACGAGTTCAAATGGGAAACATATGAGGAAGCTATGGCATTCTAAAGTTTTGAAGTAACTGGCAAAAAGGTTAGTAGGGGTGAGAGGTGGTATTGTCATAGGAGGATATGTGGGGTTGTAAACACTAGAGAGTTGACTTTGAAGATAACATAGTACTACTAAACTTATAGATAGGCATATGTGGAAAGGAGACTCAACAGTGACATCGCAAGTTATGTGGTATTACTAACTATGCATATGAGATGGCATGGCAGGGTGACTCTATAATGACATGGTAGTGGCATGGTAAGTGATGCAACAACAAAATGGCAAGCTGATTAACAAGGTAATTGTGCATGACATGGGCTAATCAAAACTTGTCATGTGACAACCTACAATTGGGCAAGTTTGACTTGGTGAGATCCAAATAAAAACTATATTTGGGAAGGAAACAGTTGGGTCGGTGGTTTAAAACCTCAACCTCAATGGAATTAAACCTCTAGATTACCATTAGGCCAACAACCATTTGTTTGAAATAGAATGGAATAAACTTTATTTAAATATTATTATTACAACTAATGGTTAAAAATGTGTAAGATCCCAAACAACTAAATAATCAATAGATATGGAACATTTCAATGTTCTAATTGAAAAGCTAAGAAGTGAAAAATATAACACATGAGGTCTAAAAGGAAAGGTGCATACCTTATTTATGTTATTATTTGAAAGTAATACATGCCAGAATGATCAACCATGAAATACCCTTGCCATATGGCATGCAGGGCTACCCAACAAGACTAAACTAAACATTGAACCACAATCATAGACCTTGAATAGATCCACCAAACAATTACACCCACGAGGTTTTTGTCCCTAGGATCAAACTAGAACTAGCCTTGCCAAGTTCTTAATACAACATAAATAGATAGATAGAATCACAGTGATCCCATTGTCTGGCTCCTATCCCCTTTTATAGGCTTGATGGAATCTCTAGAAACCTTATTTTATCTTTTTCCCTTGAAAAATGAAGGTGAATACCATGGTCCGACACCATAAGAAAATACCACGATAAATACCATGGGTAGATGTCGTCCACTTTGACCATATCAAGAAAAGGGGATATTACAAATCCTCCTACCCAAAGATTTCTTGCCCTCAAGCAATCCACTTCTATACACACCAAAAGCATTTATATATTGATACTAGGATCCACACAAACCTGCCTATTATCCCATGCCTCCATACTAAATTATCCTGAATTTATCCTTCGGTACCTAGATCCCAAACAATCCTCTGACCAATCCCACCCTCAATAGATCCACCTAGATCCCAATGCCAACTAAATCCTAGGACCTGTGGGTTATCATACAATCACAACCCTCCATCACTTTCTGTTCCTAAGAGCTCAAGTTGAAATATTCCCTTGGCTAAGTGTATCCTCCTAGGATTCATCCCATCAATAGAATTCCAACTCATAATCTCTCGCTTATCCATCTAATGGAAAGGATCTAATGCATGAATACCCGCACATGGAATAAGTCGACTATGTTGACATTGCCTAATGCTCAACTCATGTTGCTTCATTAGATCACCCAACTTGATCCATTTGGAGAACTCTACCCTGCTTTCCCTAGTGTATAAAGGTAGGTTGGTAGTGTTGCAAGCCCTATCTATGTACTCGTATAGACAGTCTCTCTAGAACTCCCAATTGTATTCCTCCTGCTGTATTGCAAGAGACTTGAGACATTCCTCTACACTAGATAGTTTGGTTGTTGACTTGGCACATACCCCTATAAGTTCCTCAATTTTTTTGTTCTCCTGTAAGATAATGTATTGGGCTATTTGGACTCTCTCCTTCAACATCATAAGATATTTCTTGAAATGTGTGATATTCATCTGAAAGTCCTCTACTGGAAATTCTAGTGCCTTGCTGAATACTTCTCTATTTATCTGTATTGGATTCTCAACTATCATAGCTCCAACTTGAGCCTTTGATTGGCTCTCTAGGAAAGGTTCATCATGCACACTGTGTCTGTCATGTTCCTCCCCGTGGTCATGCTCATCGTGATGATTCACTACTGTCCGCTGCTCACTCAAGTATCCCTGGCCTCCTCCACCTATGGAGACATTTTGTTGTTCGTCCTCTCCAACTGCCAGACATGGATGTACTAGTGGATTCTTATTTACACTTGATTTCTCATACTCTTCATGGATGTTCTCCTGGAGATCTATGGACTCAATTCTACAAGATTCTACCACAATGTTAGGAATAATTAGCTCCTTCCTTTCCCCATGTACTTTGTCAAGCAAGATGATTATCATCGGCTTGTCCAACAAGTCTCTCTAAAAAAAATTGTGTTGTCGCTCACCATCTTGAAAATTAATAGACCCAACTATAGAAGACTCCTCATGATCTAAAGCAATCTCCTCTTGTTCTATCCTTGTTTCCTCCTTCCTATCACCTGGACATGAATATCCAAGTGCCCAATGTCCCTTGCAGATAAAGCATAGTCCTCTCCTTCTTATTTCGTTCTTGTTGCAAGTTTTAATACCTTTGTTCTTCCTTCCTCCATCAATCCTTTTAAACTCTTTCTTAGTCAACACCATTCTAAGAAAGTTTATGTTTTGCATGATCAACTTCTCGACTAGATCATAGGAGGTTGGTGATATAATTAGTTCCTTTCTCCAAATGGTCAACTGTTTGGATCTTAGTATCTTGCAGATGTCGGCATCTCCTTCTAAAATCAAGGACATAATTTTTTGCATGCTTGTTTTGACACAACCTGGATGAGCTTATGTAATGTTGGTGTAAAAAATCTGGAACACTGAAAAGATTAAGTCCTAACATTCTAGATTCAGCATGAATGCTCTAAAGTTGAACTCTGCCATGAGTTCTAAAATTTTGTGCCACTTTTGAAAGGTAGCAAGCACGATGTTGTTCAACCCTTGAAGGGATTCTACTATCAACTGCAATATCTCTCTCATGATATCATTATTATAAGGTAGCAGTGGCGATGTTAAAGCTAGGATCACGCTGATACAAGAAGCAATTGTGAGCTTGACCTCTTTACAAGGATGCTTCCAGAGTTTGGGTTGTATGAATGCAAGCATGGATGCCTTGAGAGCCCTTTTTTTCCATTCTAGTTGCCCCACCTTGGACATACATGTGTCTAGTTCATCCAAATTACAAAGGTCTATGGTTGACTTTGTTCGCTTCAATTTAGATCCAAGTGGAAATAGATTAGCCCCTCTTTTGTGTCCTTCATTCGCTTCCCATGGGTGCTTCTACTGCAAAATGGCATAGACTATATTCGAGAAAAGTTTGTTGCTTTGACCATTATTTCGGTCTAAGGAGGTATTGTTGTGTAAAGGACCATATATTCTCACTAGTTCATCAAGAAGTTTTTGGGTGTTCTCCAAGATCTATTCAAGACGATCCATCTTCTCCCATACCAAAGCAAAAAATATACACTAACTCTTCATAAGGAAATATTGTTAATCATGTCTCCCCAAATATTTTCAACAAATTTGACCCATAGTGACTATAGCCACAAACTTAAAATTATCCTCCCTTCACTTTATATATATTAACCACAACAAACTTAACTCACTCTTTATTTATATTTATATATAAATATAAATAAAGAGTGAGTTAATAAACTTAACTACTAGCCTTACCTGTACTCTTCCCCTTTTTTATTATACTACTAATATTATTATTATAACCCTTATATATCCATTGTTATACTATATAACCAAAGTTCTCCCCTCATATGACACAAATATCTTAATCATGAATCGAATTAAAACTTGAGTAAGTGTTACCTAATTATTGCAGCCTGGGAATCACGACGAAGGAAGTCTGCTTACCACCGGACTTGTTCCATGAGTGATTGCTTTCAACTTCCCTATGACAATGGCCTCGCCCTTGACCTTCAAACTTGGATGCTCCTTCACCCTTTCGGGTTATGCCTCACGACCATATAATATTGATAGACAGTGTAACCCTTGTTGCATTAAATAAAGACTCTGCCTCAAGTGATCTAAGTTGTCGATCACTTTGTTGCAATTAAGACTCGGCTTCATTCAATTTAGGGCAACCAAAACCCTCCCTCCCCCTAATCAAGCTCAAGATCCCACGTGCTGGTGACTTACTAATTCAATCCCTTCAAATAAAAATGAATAAACTTCAATAAATGATGAATCTCCTGAAGAATCCAATTTTAATCTTTGACACAAGAATGTTAGATTGAATTTTAGTGAGTTGAGCGAATGGTTCAGAGGGAAAAAATCAACTCAGCCTTTTCCCAATTTTCACACATTATTAATATAATTCGGAGAGCATTTTGTTAAAATAAGATAATTATTCCTATATGAGGAGTTAGATAAAAATGGAGAGTAAGTTAATTGAGTAATTGCATGACTCAGTCTTTGAGTGTTGAATTAAGTCGAGTTAAGTGATAAAATTAACTTTGAGTGTGTGATTGCATATAGTTGCATGTCATGTCAAGATATTTGAGGAAGTAGCCAGTTGAAAAAGTTTAAATACCTTTCACCAAATTCATTGTAATCATCATATTTTGTGTGATCAATAAAAGAGCAGCCACTAGTGTTTTAGGTGTAAATAGTTTGTGCTTTTGTCTCCTGTGCCTTCACATTTTACGCTCTGTGACAATGACAATGAATCTCGACCTCCTCGACTTCCTGCGTGATGTGGTTATTCCCTACCCATGTATGTATGACTTCACGATGAACACCCGGAGAGCAGCCTCGTTACCTCTGTTGAGTTCGGATGGTTCTGCAATTAAATAATTTTAGCTTTGTTGTCGCTGAACAATGCTTCCACGCACTTGAAGCAGTCGCTGGGTTTGGTGAGCCAAGACACAAAAATGGTAAATAACTGGCACGGGCGTTGGGAGATCCATGTGCCCAACTTCCAGAAAAATTAGTTGTAGCTCCTCTGCACCAACAATCAGTCTCTTCCTTGATGGAATTGTCCTCGGACTTGAGCACCGCTACTTGACATAGTGGTATGACCCCTGGTGAACGACCCACTCCACGATCCTTAACCTATTGCACGCGTTTGCCTGATTTTCTCCCAATATCGAGATTCTCCGTTGGGTGTTTATCGTTGTGGTGGTGAGCAAAAATAATATCGTAGCAATGGCGGATCGGAAGAGTAGTAGATTCGTTTAAAAGTATGATGTTCAACCGAGGCACGACAAATTCGTCATGCAAAAGCCTTTTGGTCACGTCGGTATCGTAAAGCCACTGTTCAATAGAATGTTGCACATGTCGGGCAGGTCAAAGTTGAAACGAAGAAGGAAACTGTTCGGATCGGGCAGATCAAAGTAGGAAATGGAAAAGCAAATCGTTGAGGTTTTTAGATCAAAAACAGAAAGGATGTTGTTCATACCGGGAAAGGAAAAGTTATTGCGCAACAAGCGAGTGTGGATCTACCGAGCATTCCGTAGATGAAGGCAACTATAGAGATCAATGATCTTGCAATGTGGGTGCAGCCTGACTTTGGTGCCCACTGCATGTAGATTGTGGATCAA
The DNA here is from genome assembly GCA_000404065.3 of Pinus taeda. NCBI lineage: Eukaryota > Viridiplantae > Streptophyta > Pinopsida > Pinales > Pinaceae > Pinus > Pinus taeda. Next base: position 113,897 of record APFE031247234.1, on the reverse strand, counting down.
ACCGATTTTGTGGCTTCCATCACGTCTCTTGACGAAGTGAATTTTTCCACTGTCAAATTTTAGAGCTCGACCCCTTCATAAACTCGTAATTCGGCTTTTCTGTTAACGCTCCATTCATTACTCCTGCAGTTTCACGACCTTTCAACTTCAATCCAACAGTTGTATGGCTGTATCATTGAGGCTTCTGTGATCCATCATTGTTGTAAGAAGAGCTTTGGCGTAAATCACATGAGAAAGACCTTTGTCGACGCGTTTCGAACCAACAAGTGTGGTTCATCGTCAGGAGAAGTTGAAGACAGATCTGGCATAGCAAGTTAAATAGACAGAGCAGAGACTCTAACGGCTATAAAACGGCTATAATTGACCCTAGGATCAAGGTAACAAATTATAATAATAAATTTGAAATTTTTATTATTTTATAATATTAATATTATTTTATTTCTAGAAATAAGTAAAATTAGTATCACACCTACATATATTTGAATAAATCTTTAATATTATAAATTAATACTAATAGAGGCCATTCATATTCCTAAAAAATAGGATGTTAGGAGTAAATGAATAAATATATAATTCTAATGGACATAGGTTCTTAAATTAATAACTAACTCTATGTGTAAATTGTTAGTAAAATTATAATTCTTACCTTTTATGAAATATCCTATTTTATTTGTTTATACGGTTATTAAATGAATAATTAATATTATCTTTTTCTTTTTACGAGGTTGAATTTGACCCTAGGACTTAGGTAACATAATAAATTAAATATTTTTATTATTGATATTATTTTATTAGGTAACAAAGTAAATTTAATATTTTTATTATTGATATTATTTTATTAGTAATATATTTCAATAAATATTTTTATGTTATTAATAAATTAATCCTAAAGGAGACCTTGAATTCTATTCATATTCATAAAAACAGGATGTTAGGAGAAAATGAGTAAATCTATAATTCTAATGGTCAAATTAATAACTAACTAAATATATGAATGATTGTTAGAGGAATGATAATTATAATTATATGTAATATCATATTTTATATGTTTATAAGGTTATTAAATACTCATTTAATAATATCTACTTACAGGTTGGATTGATAAGTAAGGGTGAGTTCCTACTAAATAATTTATTAGGTTTACTGAGATTCTATATATATATATATAAATGTAAATAATTCATTATATATATACAAATTTAGAGATAGCAAGATATTATGAAAAGCTAAAAAAGAGCTGAAGGTAAAAGAGTTTAAGGAGAATAACATTAACAAGATTGACATGATATACCTATACTTAATATAATGACCACAGAAACTAAAAAAAGGACAAGCAAGGGACACATATCAGCCCTTATCAAAAAGAAAATCCTATTTCTACAAGAGGACAGAAAGATAATCAAAAATAAAAATCGGAGGAACATAAGACGAAACCAACTCGGAGAAAGAAACCGGATGAACCGAAGGGGGAAGGAAGAAACCCTAAGAGGATAGGGCAGGGATCCAACTCCTGCTAACCCTCCACCCGTCATCACGATTAAGATTAATGGGTCTTCGCTCAATTTCAATAGCCTCCCTTAACTTACGATGATGGAACCGATCCACCCTGGCAATGACTTGGGCCTCCTCGATGCAGACTTGATGCTTAGTCTTATCCACATGCTCAGCTAAGGCAGATGACTTTGTTCTACCATGCCTCAGGTCTGCTGCATGTTCGCAAATTCTCTGCTGGATGGAGCGCCCTATTTCTCCTATATAGGGCGTCCCACAGGAGCAAGGAATCAGATAAACACCCTTCAAGTCCTTGGGGTTGACAGGATCCTTCACCGATCGTAATGAATTACGAATGGTTTTTAGGGGCCTGAAGGTAGAGGGAATATCAAACTTTCTGAGGATCCGAGCAATCTTGTCCGTGGTTCCTTGGATGTAGGAAAGATGAATGCCTGGATGGCGTTCCTTGGGCTCTTTTTTAATCAACGCATTTTTGGAGGCTCTAAGGAAAGCCTTCCGCCCAAGCTGCCTACTATATCCGTTTTCCTCAAAGACATCAAGGAGGTGGGATCTCTCTCCATCCAGGCTCTCCTTATTTGAGATCCTAAGGGCACGCGTAGCTAGGGTGTTAAGGACACCCATCTTCTGAGCTGGGAAATGATGGGAATCAGCATGAAGATATTGCTCTGTGTGCGTTTTCTTTCTGTACACCGCGTGGGAGAGAGAGCCGTCCTTCTTTCTAGAAATAAGAATATCCAGGAAAGGGAGGCTACCATTGACCTCTTTTTCCATGGTGAACTTAATAGCTAAGGACTGGCCATTGAGGTGATCCAAGAAACGATTCAGCTCATCATGGCCATGGGACCAGATGACATTAGTGTCATCTACATACCTTTTCCAAAGCTTAGAAGGGAGACGAGCCGAGGCAAGAGCCTTGGCTTCAAAATCTTCCATAAATAGATTCGCCACGATCGGGGAGAGGGGGGAACCCATTGCAACCCCACAGGTCTGCTCGAAGAACTCACCCTCAAAACTAAAGAATGTGGAAGTGAGACATACCTCTACCAAATGAGCGGTGTCTGGATCAGTTAGACGGTAGATCACTTCCATGGCCTCTCTTATAGGAATGCTCGTGTACAGGGAGACCACATCAAAGCTGACAAGAATGTCTTCAGGGTCTAGCCTAATATCCTCGAGATCCTTGATGAAGGATGCAGAATCCTTTACGAAGGAATCGGTGCGGCCAACCAAGGGCTTAAGCTTAAGAGCCAGAAACTTGGCTAGAAGGTAGGTCGGACTCCCGATGGTGTTGACGATAAGCCTCAGAGGGACCCCATCCTTGTGGATTTTAGGCAGCCCATAGATCCTAGGAGCGATGGGATTGCTCTCCACGAGCTTTCGGGACAGGGCACCCACCGAGCTACTAGACTTGATGGCGTGAGCCACTGCTTTGGAGATTTTCTTCAGAGGGTTCTTGGCAAGTTTTTTGTAACTGCCACTGCTGTGAAGATGATCTAACATCTTCTTACGGTAATCATCTCTGTCCAGGATGACCGTAGCCCCCCCTTTGTCCGCCTTAAGGACCACAATGCTTTCATTCTGATTTAAGGACTTTAGGGCAATGAGCTCTTCCCTACTGAGGTTCCTACGAGGGGGTTTAGCCTTCCTAAGAACCACAGCACAGTCTTGCCTGATGGTGTCCTTAATGTTATCAGGCAGATCTCTGATACCATACTCCACGTCGCAAATAATATCATCAACTGGGATTTTTCTAGGGGCAAGGGCAAAGTTTAATCCCTTGCTTAAAAGACTAAAAACAGACGGGGAGAAGGAGGAGCTGGAGAGGTTAACCACCTTATTATTCCGAGAAGATGAGGGAAGAGAGACCTTTCTGCTGAGGTTCTCTTTCTCGCCCTTAATGCCGGGACCTGCATTGCCAACTAGACTTATAATATTCTTAATAGAATCCCCTATGCTATCATTATTGATAAAACTATTAGAATTCCAATACGCACTATTGCTATCTTCTAGATTGTTAATATTATTATTAGGTATAGTGTTATCATTGACCCTCTTGTTGAGGAAGTTGTTATATAACTCTATATCCTTAGAATAGTCTAGATTATTGATTTTGTTATTATGAAAGATATCATAGTTTTTATTAGAACTTATGGTAAAGCCTTCATTGAAATCACTATTAATATTATTGACTAGATTATCTGTTTGATCTCTATTGCCATTTATATTATTATTAGATGCGTTTCCATTATTCATATCAATAACTATGTTAATATCTAGGCGGTTCTTATTCGAGGTCATCGTGCTATTATTGTTTATATTGTTATTTAGCATATTATTCTTTATACTTACGTACTTATTATCCATAACAGAAACGAAGTCCGGATTTAAACATACCAAACCATTGTGGATACCGGACACTTGACTTACCGTGCGCTCCTCCTCCGGGCTTTCTGCTGAGATGCCGCTGCACCCACGCTGGAGACTGCTCCCGGTACCTACGAGATTCATCGAACCCTTCTCACAGGGAGAACGATTCTGTCCAGCGCAGTCTCCATCATTCTTCACGCTACTTCCCGCCAGTGAGAAATCTCTGCGAATTTCCGCTGATATCGAGGACCGCGCGACAGATAATTCCTCTTCATACCTATAACAGGGATTATCACTGCATATGACAGCCGAGACACCACCGCTACTGCTGCTGGACTTTAATGTATGGGCATGCTTATGGATTCCCACGGTCCTGAGACTCCCACTTGTTTTGCCTGCGTATCCCTCAAATGACTATGAGGGTAGTTGATTGACCAATCGACCTCCAATACATATCCTGCCCCCCTCAAACACTGGTGTGATGCTTTTCGGTTGCAAACAATGGCCTTGCAATAATAATTCTAAATCAATTTTTGGAGAGAAGCTTGACTTTTTAATTCGACGCCCTCGGCATCCCTCGAATTGAACTGAATAAAAAACTCAGCAATTGTCAACTAGGGTGGTTATGGAGAACCACCAAAATTGAAAAGATAAGATATTTATTTAGGGTGACCGAGGAGAATCACCGAAGCTAGTTCTCTTTTGTTGCAATTTAGAAACCTTCAGACTCGCAAGAAAATTAGCTCTGATACTATTGTAAGATCTCAAGCAACTAAATAATTAATAGATTTAGAACATTTCAGTGTTCTAATTGAAAAGCTAAGAAGCGAAAAACAGAACACATGGGATCTAAAAACAAAAGGTGCAACCCTTATTTATATTATTACCTGAAAGTAATACATCCTAGAATGATCAAACATGAAATCCCCTTTCAAAATGGCATGCACGGCTGCTCAACAAGAGTAAACTAAACACTAAAGCACAATCGTGGACCCTGAATGGATCCACCAGACAATTTGATGAATGCGTCTTTGGGATCAGACCTGACACGTCCCTGGGATCAAACTAGAATTGGCCTCACCAAGTTCTCAATAAAACACAAATAGATAGATAGACTTAGGATGATCCCACTGTCTCCCTCCTATCCCATTTTAGAGGCTTGATGGACTCTCTAGAAACCTTATTTTATTGTTTTCTCTCGAAAAATGAAGATCCACCAGACAATTAGACCCACGGGGTTTTTGTCCCTAGGATACTATGGGCAAATACCACGGTAAATACCATGGGCAGCGCAGAGTCCATAGACCCGTGCAAAAGTAGAGGGATGGTCAGGTTTTGAGCCTACAATAAGTTGCTTAATAGCCAAACGATATTTTTAATATGCTTGAAAGGCCAAAGGTCGGAATTGATGGTTTAGAAATGAGGCACAAACTGTATTTTGCGTAGAGTCCATAGACCCATGCAAAAGTAGAGGGATGGTCAGGTTTTGAACCTATAATTAGTTGCTTAATAGCCAAACGATTTTTCTAATATGCATGAAAGGCCAAAGGTCGAAACAGGTGCGTAAAATTTGTGTTTTATGCCAAGCTTAAAGGCTTGACATATAATAGCAACTAGAGGATCAAACCTATGACCACTCGATTATTAACCAAGGCTTTTTCCACTATGCCACAGAGTTGGTGTGTGCAATGAACATTGAACACAAGTTATTTTGTTCTAAGCCTTTTTCTATCTATTGAAGAAAATAGTGGATTTAAACCTTGTTTTGGGCAATGCAACGGGGAGAAAGGGGTTTTCAAGTTACCATTACCTTGACAATAGAGTGGTAGGAAAGTTAAATGTTGTTTTGGGGGACCAAGTATATCAATGTTCGCATCTTAATAGAAGTGATCTGAATGATCTAGAGAGTCAATAGTCTCCCTCTCATGCAAAATCTGTGGGAAACTATGTTCGAAAGCACCCCCTCGCTTGGACAAGAGAAGATGTTTGCAAGGCCAAAATTGGCTGCAACTAGAGGAGTTGAGTGAAGTTGTATATTAAATTTATAGTATAAGTATTCTCTGATAACATTTTCAATGGTATGCTCCGTTCGAAAATTTGTCATTGATGTCAAAAGGTGAATGGATCAACTTCTTTTGATGATTTGTGTGCACATATCAAGTGAATTCGGTTGCAAGGACCTCCTAGTTTGGCAGCGCTTATCTCGCCATTTCATTTGATAGGTGTCACATTTTTTGGGTCTTCCTTGTTGAAGATATATTAATTCTTGAAGATCGATGCCCCAATCAATGGGCTTTGTACCAACACCTATGTTCCAATAATTTAAGATCTTCTGATTCCATTGCAAACCCTAAAACAAGGTTTGAAATTGTAAATAAACTTTCCCCAAGTCCTTGTGTTCAATCAACCTTGCAAGAAGAGTTTATAAGGAACAAATTTACTTTTTAAAGAATCTTATGCCTCTTTGTACAAGTCATCTTTGATTGGCTCAAGTCATCTCCTATAAAAGGACATGTCTTTTAATAAATCAACTCCAATATAGGACCCCTTCTCAACCATTATGTATAACTTCTCATGGCGCCTCAAAAGGATGCACCTTGGTGAAGATAGTAGAGTAAGATTTGGACCTAAGAAAGGAATATATAGGTTTATATCTCATGAACCTTAAGATGAGTTTAAGAAGAAATTTTGGATTTTCTTGCTAGTTTTTGGTTTTGCGTTATGGTTTTTGGTGACACTTATGATCATATTTTGGAGCTTCCTTTTAGACTATTTTTGGAGTAGAACTCACACACTTTGTTGTATTATATCTACACAAAATTTAGGCTTCCTACAACCCATATCTCAACCTCCTTACAACCCTATGTTTTGACCTAGAACATACCTTCAACCCTGTGGAGAATCAATCTCTGAGACTAATGAAATTTGGCATTGAGGCCAGAGTTTTGTCCCTCCTTTGTGGCTTGTGATATTTCAACTTGAGGCAAGAGGTTACACCTCCTAAGGTAGAGGCTAGAGAGAGTTTTCCAACTTGTGTTTTGAACATTCTTGGAGAAAAATTGACGAATTTATGAGCAGGCTTTGATCCCTTTTTGAAGCATACCTTAAATCTCTTTTAAAATCAGACTTTTGTTTATCTTTTAGATCAGACTTTGAGAACCCTTGAAGGCATTCTTGAAGAACATTTTGCAGCAAACCATTGAAGACTTTTGGATTAGACTTGAAGGCATTCTTGAGTAGACCTTAGAGAACATCTTTTAGCAGACCTTATAGTCATTCTTAAAGCATACTTTTAGATTAGACTTTTAAGAATCCTTGAAGCATTGTTGAAGCATTTTGATGCAAACCTTGAAGACATTTTAAAGCAAATTGTTGGAGAAATGTTTGAAGCATTCTTGTGGTTGTAACAAACCCGGGTTAAAATTTCATGTAATAAAGGAAAAATAAGACCAAGGTCATGGGACATGTATTCCAAGTTGAATGTTGGGGTAAAGCATCCTAGTGGGTATCGCTTGTTGTTTATTATGGCTAAGGGGAATTGGAAAAGGCACTGGCAAAGGAATTGAAAAGGAAAAAATTCATTATTGGTATTTTATTTATGAAAATAATGTAAAATACAAGAAAATGAAGGTGAAAGGTCAGAGGTTGCAGGTGAGGAGGAAATTAAAGGAAAATTGAATAAATTAGAGACATCAATAATAAAAAGATATCAGAGCATCCGTTTGGGGCCTTTTGTTAGTTCAGCTTTGGAATTAGTCTCAGAGAGGAGAAGAGAACCAAGAGGAGAAGGAAAGCAAGCAAGCAAAGGAAGGACAAGGAAAGCAAAGGAAATTAAAGGAAAGTAAAGGAAAACAAAGAAAAGCAATGATCAAGAAAGGAAAGGTTGGATCAAGCGGCTTCAGCGAGAATACTTGCAAATAACAGGTTGTGTGTATGATATCCTTTGGTTTTTGCATGCATGGTATATGCATGTGTGTATTTTGGTTCATTTGTTGTCATTAGCATGGGATTTGTCAAGATTCGAGAATTGTTTTATCATTGCCTTTCCATTTCCGAATATCCATGGTGTGATGGGATTCATTGTTGATTGAGCTCTGGATTGTCGAAAGGTTTTGGAGCTGGGTGAGGTGGTCTCAGGAAAATCCCAAGGGTTGGTTGTGGTGATGGTTTCTCCGTGAAGCCCTCAATAGGTGGGTGGAGACAGAAAAATTCCTCGTGGGATGGTGAAGAAATTCTGAGGCATCCAAGCTCGGTTTGGTTTTGTGATGTTGGAACTGGTTTAGGTGATATCACGGTAGTATGAGGGTGGAAGTGGTTTAATCTCTAGATTCCCTTGGTTGTTTATGTATTGGTTTATCTCATGATATCCCGAATTCATGCTTGGAATATGGAATAAGGGTGATTGGTTGAAAAAAAGAATTGGTTCAGCCCAATCTATGGTTGGGTCATATGTGGAAGTCCTTGACTTGGTTGGCTTTTGCATATGTCAATAAGAGATAAGCTTCTCTTGTATTTCATGGCTAAATATACTTGTTATTATGTGACTTTAATGGTCATTCTATCATTGTTATTTATCTGAGTATATGATGGTTATAAGCATGGTTTTATGACAAATCCAAGTTAAGGATCTTATCATGTTTAATTGATAAATGAATGGTTAATGAATGCATGACCTATGGATTTTATTGTAGCTATTGTGAGAGAGCATTAGTCCTTCTTGTTAAATCTCAGATAAGTTTCAAATCTCTATGTTCATATATGCATTCATGACATGTAGATCTCATGTTCTCAATGTGTTTGACAGAATGACTACAATGGTTAGACTGGGCTAGGTCAAGTCCTTGATTAAGCTTTTTGTTACAGGCTTTACATCTATTTTATTTATCATTTATGGGAGTTTCATTAGGTTCCGGGTAGAGGTCTAGATCCTAGCCTTGAAAAAGTGGCTTAGATCTCGTGGTTGCTAGGAAAAAACTACTTGAAAAGGGTTGTAGTTGCTCAGAAGAAGGCATGTGAGAGCAACTGGAGGGTTCCAGTTGCATGGAGGCCTTGTCACGGGAGCAACTGAGGCTCTAGGTTAGTGAAAAATAATTTTAATTCAAGGGTTGGGCACTTGGAGTGGTCGGTTAGCTCCTAATGGTCTTGTAGCACCTAAGGGAAGTCAGTAAAGTCTTGTTTGTTGGATCCATTTCCTTAAGGTTATCTAGGAGGTTGAGTCATGTCATAGTAGTACTTAGTTCATGTTGACCCCATGAAAAATAGTGAAAGTGGATAGATATGGGAGGAGGCATTTACAATGGTCATCTTTGTAGTAGACTTGAAGCAAATTTGGAGATCTTATTTTGAGCAAACTTGGAGAGTTTTGAAGCAAACTTTTTGGATATGACCTTGAACAGGGGAAAAACTGAAGTTATTGATTATTGTTCTAATTAGGTCATTGTCCCTAGAACAGAAGCCAAAGAAGATCTTATTTTATCTTTTATTCTATAGGGTGGTAAGGTGGTGCTAAGGAAAGAAGTTGTTGCTTCGTTAAGGAGGTTGTAGCCTTCTTTGTAATATAGAATTATTGTACATATATATATATTGTGTTCATTTTATGTGATGCTATTGGTTAATCATTTTGATAATTAAATTGGTTAAATTCTACGAAATATTTATTCACCCCCCTCTCAATATTTCTAACAATTGGTATTAGAGTGGGTTACCCTCTAACAATCTAATCACCAGAGGGAAGATTGTGAGTGTATATGGAAATGGAAGGCATCTCTTCAAGAACAATTCTAGTGTTAGATGCAAATGACTATCCACTATGGAGAATTTGTATGGAAATCTACTTGAAGACTTTAGGAGTGTATTTTTGGCTCTCTATCATAAATGGTTACAAAGTTCCTAAAAAATCCTCAAACTAATCTTGATGAGAAGAAGTTGTTTATATGAAAATAAAAAGATCTTCATACCATCATGGATGGTTTATCAAGAACCATTAAGTCCAAGGTGATGACCTGTACCACAGTTAAAGAAGTTAGGGATAAAATTGAAACCTTGTATGAAGGTGATCATAAAGTCAAGCAGGGCAATATTCAGAAGTATAGACCTCAATTTTAAAATTTTAAAATGGATGAAAATGAAGATGTTGTGACTTAATTACTCATAGTAGATGAAGGTGTTGACTCCATCAAAGGATTAGAAGAAAAACTTTAAGATCCTTTGGTCATACGAAGGGTCCTGAGATTACTTCCCTTGAAATATGATGCCAAGGTATCTGCAATAGAAGAAACCAAGGACTTGAACAAGATGACAATGGAAGAATTACATAGTACCCTTATATCATACGAAATGAGAATAGATACATAAGACAGACCATCAACTAGAGAGGAAAATTTTAAATCCACAAGGAAGACAAGAAACAAAGAGCTCAAGGTCGAAGGAACTTCAGATGATGATTAAGATGTAGAAGAATAAAATTTCATTAAGAAGTTAAAAAGGGGAACTGAAAAACATAGATAAGTTACCTTTTAAATTTTTTGAATGTGGTAGAATTGCTCATTATTCTGAGAGATGTCCTTTTGAGGAAAATAAAATCTTTCACAAGAAAAATATTTATTCTAAGTAGGGCAACAACTCTTTAGAAGAAAGTGATACAGAAGAACCTGATGTAAGAGAAGTTCTTTTCATAACCCAAGAAAATAAAGATAATTACCATGATGAAAAAGAGGTTAATGATTCAAATGATAAAGAGCCAAGAATGAGAATAGACTCTTTCTAGGGACTCTAAAAAGATTCAAAGTCTAAACAAGAAGATGAAGACCTTACAAAGAAATTGATTAATAGTGAAAAAGAAAATTCCTTGCTTAGAAATAAAAACGGAGAATCATAGAAACCTTCTTGAAAATCATGAAGAAATTGTCCTTAAAGGTTCATCTTGAAGAAGTAAAAAGAATTGAGGAAGTGATGAAGAACTGAAGAAAAGTGAAAAAGCTTGAAGAGGAAGTTGTAACATTGAAGGTTGAAGTTGATAAGCTTAACAAGAAATTGCACAACTCACTAGTGTTGGATAACATTCTTAGTTTGTCAAAGATATCTGAGTGATAAAACAAGTCTTGGTTATGAAGGAACATATCCAATCAAGGAAGACGCAAGCTCCAAGCCTTTGAAGGAGGAAATTAAAGGGGAATTTATAAATGATACTACATCAAAAAAAAAAAAAATCTCATGTTCCCAAGAACATCCAAGATCAGCAATGGCTTGAACCATCTTCAAGATACAATTATGCAAGAAACATAAATGATTATGGAAGGAACATATCAAGAAATTTTCACGGATCTAGCAATAGAAAATACAATCAATTTGAACCACTAATGAATTGAAAAATTGTGTGCTACAAATGCAATAATCTTGGTCACAAGGCACAGGATTGTAGGCTTGAAAATGCCCCAATAATAAAGACAAAAAAGTAAACTATGAAATGAGAAAGGAAAAAGAAAGAAGATTGCTACTTAACATTGATCGTTGAAGATAAAGAAGATGAATGGTACATAGATAGTGGATGCTCAACACATATGACTCGAGATCAAAACAAATTTGTCAACTTAAAAGAAAAAATGGTAGTGTTGCATTTGGAGATAAATCTTATGTCAATATACTTGGAAAAGGTGTAGCAAGTTTTGGAAGCCAACATATGAAGGCACAAATGTTTTTCTAGTTAAGGATTTGAAGTACAATATTCTCAGTGTTGGAAACATGTGTGATCAAGGGTATAATATCTTGTTTGACTCTCGGAAGTGTGAAATTAAAGAAGAAGACTTAGGAATATTAGTTATAACAACCACAAAAAGACCAAACAACATATACATTCTAGACGAGTAGGAGTAAAAAATCACTGCCAAGCTAAAGAGTCATAAGAACAACAAAGAAGGGGAGGATAAAAAAACAGAAGTCATGTTGACTTCCCAGATATTTAAGGGAAGAAACTTAAAGTCATGAGTCACCCTTTACCATTGATGTCAAAAAGGGAGAGAAAAGGATGTGCAAAATGGAGATGAGGGAAGTGAAGCATGAAGACAGGGGGAGCATGTGTGTTGACATCAATGACAAAGGGGGAGATTATTGGAAAAATTGTCATTAATGTCAAAGGGTGAATGAGCTAGCATTTGTTTGATGATTTGTGTGAACAACTCAAGTGAATTTGGTTACAAAGACCTCCTAGTTTGGTAACCCTTGTCTCGTCAATTTATTTGATAGGTGGCACATTTTGTGGACCTGCTTGGTTAAAGAGATATTAATTCTTGAAACTTGATGCCCCAAACATTGGGCTTTGCACCCAGACTTGTGTTCCAAGAATGTATGATCTTATCACTCCATTGTAGCCTTTAAAAGAAGGTCTGAAATTGTAAATAAACTTTCCGTAAGTCCTTGTGTTCAATCAACCTTGCAAGAAGAGTTCACGAGGGAATTTTTTTTTTTTTCAAAGAAGCCTATGCCTCTTTGTACAAGTGAGCTTTGATTGGCTCAAGTCAGCCCCTATAAAAGGACGTGTCTTTTAATAATTCGACTCCAATATAGAGCCCCCTCTCAACCACTATATATAACCTCTTGTGGAGCCTCAAAATGATGCAATTCAGTCAAGACATTAGAGTGAGAATTCAGGCTGAGTAAGCAATAGATAGGTTTATGAGATATAAACCTTAAGATGAGTTGAAGAAGCAATTTTGGATTTGCTTTCTGTTTTTTGGTCTTAGGTTATGGCTTTTGGTGACACTTTTGATTAGATTTTGGGGCTTCCATTTGGACTATTTTTGGAGAAAAACTCACATACTTTGTTGTATTATCTTGCTCAAATTTTAGGCTTCATACAACCCATATCTCAGCCTCTTTACAGCCCTAAATTTCGGCCTAGAACAGGCCGTCGGCCCTGTGGAAAATCAATCTCTGAGGCCTACGAAATTCAGCCCTGAGGCTAGAGTTTTGGTCCTCCTTTGTGGCTTGTGATATTTGTCTGTCAAGATGCGAGTAAGTAGTTGGGAAGTGGCAGTTTAAACACAAGATTTTTAAATATATTTTTAATCTAATATATATATTTTAAAATTTAATGAATAAAATAATAAAAACATTATTTAATAGTATATTTTGGAGATCTCTACCCAATCCACACATGATAAGATAAAAAAAATAAAAAAGGTTAAAGGAAAGTCAAGTCATAATCACTCGATTATGTTTCAAATGTTAAAATAAGTAGAGATTTTGTTTTAATAATTTGATAATATTTAATTATTTTTTAAGGAGTTCTAACGAGGCGGAGGAATTGTCCGGACGGTTAAAAGTGGCTAGAATCCGGGCAAAAATATTTCAAAAAATCTTGTAAAGATAGTGTTTGAATCATGTTTTTGATGGTGGAAATGGATTTGGCACCATTAAGAACGTCTAGGACAGCCAAAATTTTGAAGTTTAACAACTATAACTTGGATTTACAAAAATCATTGGCAGATTTTCTCTAAATATAACCAGAATTTGCATAACTTTAACGGCAACTCCTCCGCCTTGTTAGACTAGGCGTTTTCTAATATGAGATAATTTTTAGTAGAAATTACATTATGGCTTATCTTTACAATAAGATGGACAATTAGATATGAGTACCAGAATAAATAGAAATAACATCACAAAGAGATAATAATTTGAATAGATAGAGAATTAGATATAGACACCAGAATAAATAGAGATAACTTCACAAAGAGATAATAAATTCTAACCATTAGAATGAAATCGTAATTTAAATAAATAAAATATTTATTAAAACGAGAATGATTGGGATATTCAATTAAAAAGATTAAAAAACTCAAAAAATTAAATTGGTCAAAAAAGAAGAGAGTAGAGTAGTTTAAAACATTAATAATGATAATAAAATAATATCAAGTCATTAATAGAAAGTTACTCATTAATTTATATTTAATTATAAATAATTACTTAATATTTTAATATATATATTATTGATTACCAGAATTAAATATTGTAAGAAATAGTGAAGATTATTTTTTAAAAAAGGTGGAAAGGACTGTAATAATTAAGATTGTATTTGAGAAACTAATAAGTAATATAAATAAATAAATCAAAAGATTACATAATGTAAAAAATAATTATTTGTAAATCGAAAATGGAATAAAAATAAAAGTAGCCATAAATCACAAGGTAGGAAAAAAAAAAGGCAACAATGACATGAAAAAAAGGAATGGTGGAAAATTGGAACATAAAAGACAAACCAATGCGATATATAGAACCTAAGACTAAATGGCAACAACTGCTAATTTTTCATCCATCATCTTTATTTAGATTACTAGGCCTTGTTTCAATCTCTAAAGCCTCCCTAACCTTCCAGTGATGGAAATGATTAATCATTGCAATAACCCGAGCATGGTCAATGCATATGTGGTGTTTTGTCTTCTCTGCATATTTTGCTAATTGAGTAGAGGGTCCTCCCATTCCTGGGTACATAACATTAACACCTTTCATATTCTTAGGGTCCCCTAGGTCTTTCATTGATCTTAAGGAGCTATGAATAGTGTTTAGGGGCCTGAAGGTAGAGGGAACCTTATGTTTCCTTAAGATTTTCACAATTTTATAGATGGTCCCTTGGATAAACAGAGGATGCATCCCTAAACTCTAATCTTTCAATTCATTTCTAACCTTAGGGAATTTGTGAGCTTTAAGGAAAGCATTGAGATATTGGTGCCTACTATATACATTATTTAAAGTAGCTAAATATCCTACTACTTTAGCACAAGTAGCTAAAGTGTTTAGAACACCCAAAATTTGAGCTTGAAAATGATGAGATTAGCATGAAAGTAGTGCTCCGTGTATGTTTTCTTTCGAAAAACACTTGGTGAGAGAAAGAACCATTATCCTTATTTGAAATAATAACATCAAGAAAAAAATAATTAAATATTGAAAAAATAATAATAATTATGAAAAAAAATATTTATAATTAATAATTAAATTGTAAATTTCGAGAAAATCGGCACGCAGGACTGACTCTCACAACAGAGAGCAACAAGCCCGGTCAATCATCAAAATAAAAAAAATATATATATATTATATATATATAAAGAGAAAGCAACATCGATGGTATAATCATGAGCTTGTCTGTGGAAAGTGTAGATTTTAGATCAAATCAAACAATCTATGGGCAATATTACAGCGAGCAGAAAACAAAGTTGGTACGAGAAATTTGTTTTACATTTGATGTTACAATTTATTAAAGTCAGATTCCTCATCCACACCCACTAATCACAGAGTTCCAACTCAGAACGCTGAAGAATAATAAGTGCGGTGAAAGTCAGAAGATGCATGTAGTAGTAATGCAATTTGATCACGTAATCACTAGACTTTGAGGGATCCATACAGAGACAGATAATACATTTTATAATATGATTGCCATACAACTATTGGATTGTGGACAACTTTGTCTTATAGATAACGTCAAAGAGACAGACTTTATAAAAAAAACCATTACTTTCCACTTAATACAGTATAGATCTTTGAATTTTGATTAAATTAGTTCAAAAAAATTGCATCAAATGTTCTGTACATCAATGAAAAATTGAATTACCTCAATGTTACAAGCGTTGTTCTGTACATCAATGAAAAATTGAATTACCTCAATGTTACAAGCGATTGCACTATGTTGGATTTAATAAATAATGAAGGCTTAAAAAATCACCTTATAAAAATTGGTCAGTGATGTCTCAAAAATTAACAAATTCAGAGGAGCCCTCATTTATCATTTAAAAAAGAGAATCTAAAACTATCAACTTTATCACACCTCAACATGAACAGAGATCATACTGCACTAATAATAAATCATTATAATCACATTTTTTTGTTGTTGCAAAAAGCCTTTCTGGGGAATTAGTTGATAGTAGATACTGTGACAACCAATACCAATCTTCATACTTTTGATATAACTTTATACTTTTATATATGTCATAGTGTTGTATGAATATATTTCAGTACTTTTTGGCATATGATTATCTTGCACTCACAATAAATTAACATAGTCACATATATGCTCTGGGCTGAAACCAGTTTTAAGAATTAAATGATGCTATCGGATAAAAGCAGGTTTGAGAATTAATTGATAGTGTGACATAATCAATACCAAATTTTATATTTAGTAGATTGTGTTGATATGAAATCAATACAAACCGGTAGATTGTGTTGGTATGAAACCAGTTTTAAGATTAACATCAAATGATGTTATTAGACAATCAATTTTGAGAATTAATTGATAGTGTGGCCTAACTTATATTAAATTTTATATTAAGTCTTTTTTGAATTTTTGTGAAAATCATGATTAATGGGTTTAAACAATTTATCATAATTCAATATATTACATAATTAAAATTTTATTTGGTTTATATTGAAGTTTTAATATTT
>APFE031247234.1:63024-88495 GCA_000404065.3 Pinus taeda | reverse complement strand
GGTTTCCACCTTATATCATGGTGTTCATGTGTGCTTCTTATGTGTGATGATCTATTCTGTTTTACTGCACCTGTTTACTGTTCATATGGTTAATAATGTTCTGATGCACTCATTGAAGATCAACTAACTGAATCATAAGTTTACTGGATATGCGCTAGTTGCATTAAACACTATTGCATATACATGTGGGTATCCTTAACTGAAGTGGCGTATATGAATCTGAAATGGAAATGAAAATATTATTTATTTTCTAATACTGATTCACCCCTCCCCCCTTCTCAGTATTATTTCCAACAATTGGTATCGGAGCAGGTCCTTCAGAAGAAGCTTGATCGCTTGAAGGAAGATCCATCAGGATGAGTAATCAAGAAAGAGAGGGATCCATCAAACCACTAATCTTCGATGGGAGAAATTTTGTCTATTGGAAGATAAGAGCCACAACATATCTACAATCGCTTGGAACAGATGTTTGGGGAATCATGGAAGGAGGATATACATATCCATCAGCAATTCCTACAGATATAGTAGATAGAAAGCAATATGAACTCAATGCCAAAGTTGTTACTATCTTATTGGGAAGTTTGTCAAAATCAGAATTTGTCAAGGTCATGCAATTCAAATCAGCCAAAGAAATATGGGACAAATCATTCTAAGCTATGAAGGAGATGATCAGGTAAAATGTGCTAAGCTTCAAACTCTCAGAATAAGGTATGAAACTCTTAAGATGCATAGTAATGAAAGCATAGCTAATTACTTCCTGCGTATAGATGAGATTGTCAATTGTATGAGGAATTTGGGTGAAGAAATTAAGGAAGTTGTCTTAGTTGAGAAAGTTTTGAGATCCTTGTCTGCTAAATTTGAATACAAAGTGTTTGCCATAGAAGAAAAGGAGGATCTGCAGAAAATCACTATGACACAGCTTCATGGATTCTTAACTGCTTTTTAGATGAGAAAAGGAGGACCATCAGATACGAGAGAAGCCACATTTAAAGTATCAGCAAATGGAAAAGAAAAACTCAGTGAATCAAGATACATTCCAGAAAAGAACATGACGTAAATTTTGTCAAGAATCTTGAACAGGGATGTGGAAGGTTCAAAGGTAAGCTACCTTTCAAATGCTTTCCTTGAGGTAGAGTTGGTCACTACATGGCTAAATTCCCTCATAACAAAGGAAAGATGTTTGAAGAAGGTAATAGAAGCTATTATACTCATGATAAAAGTAATGACCCATCCAATAGTGATGAAGACATTAGACTTATCATGGCATATGAAAATAAGGACGTAGAAACAGAAGAAGTTACCAGATTAAAAGAACAGCTGGAGACAATAACTAGAGTAAGGGAGCAGCTACAGGATGTAGTAAAAGATCAGAGCATAACAATTCAAAGACTTGAATCTAAGATCCTCGCTCTAAAAGAAGATCTTAAAGAATCAAAGAAGCAGAATAAAGAAGCTCTTGAAGAACAAGAACATGAAGTGCTCGAATTAAGGCAACAAGTGGAAGAAGGAAGAAAAGCTGAAGAAAACATAAGGAAGCAATATTTGGAAAAGGAAGAATAACATCAGGTTGAGGTAAATATCTTAAAAGGTAAATTAGAAGAAAAGGATAAACTATTACGGTTTCAAGACAGTACTAAGATTTTGGATGATATTCTTAGTAGTCAAAGATCCACTGCTATCAAAACTGGTCTTGGCTTTTATGAAACTGTTGAAGGTGAATCTAGCTCACAAGGTGAGGGAAGGAATTCTAATGCAAAATATGAAATGATCAACAAGGAGATAAGTGGTCAACCCCAGCAGCAACCAAGGAAAGAAATTCTTCAAAGAAAATCTTTTGTTCCTAACTGTGGAAGTGATAAACAGTTGTTTCCTCTGATGAGTAATATTGAATGTTATGAATGCCATAATCTTGGAAATGTTGTAGCCATATGTAGAAGAAGAATGGTTCAAGACTGTCACACAGAAAGATCATCACGTTCCAGGTACTTTAAGGGATATTGTTTTGCTTGCAATATGTTTAGTCACAAAGAAATTGATTGCAATAGAAGGAACATGAAACATGTAAGATGTTATGCATGTAACAAGTTTGGACATAAAGTAAGGCAATGCATGAGCAAAATTCGAACTCCAAAGCAAGAGGATCATGCATCATCGCAATTCTAGGTATTGAAGAAGACAGAATTACAGACAGAAAGATGTGGCATAACTCAGTTAGCTGACATAACAGAAGCAGGGGAAACTGAAAGTGTAGACCTTCAGTATTCCAATTTGCATACATAGATATTATGAAGATAAGTAGCGTATATATTCAAGTTAGAGGCTGCAGATTCATGTATATGGAACTCTGAAGAAAAAGCAACAGAAATGACTCAGGAAATGGTTCGGTCATGGTATATGATGGTTGGCACAAGCTCAAGGGGAACATATTTTTTTAGTAATGCATTGTTGGCATTATGGTTAAAAGTATTTGATGATGATGCTTATTGACACATCTTGCTACTGATTGTTGATTGGTTAAGAGAATGGATTACAGGTTATAGGTTTGGATGCTAGTGACAGATGTTTATGGTGTAGATCATATATGGTGTACGATAGTTACTAATGACTATCATGGTCTTGTTTAGATTGCTGGTCATTGTTATAAATTTCATGTATATCATTTGATGTAAAGGTCATGAAAAGACCCAATTTTTTTAACCCCACTTTGCATGGGAAGGATGATGTAATAATGTCTATTTCAGTCATGTATAAACATTTGGTATATCCCCACTTGGTTGGGTGGATGAGTTAAAATGGTGTATCCTCACTTGATTGGGAGATTGTTGTATGCATGAGCCATTGGTGATAGGAAGGTCATACTCACTTAATTGAGTTGTAGAGTCGTGTTATTCTCTTGAAAAATATTTTTGCAGACATGGCATGTGCTTAGGGGGAGCATGGATGGATTGGTACATTTTGGCATGTACAAAGGGGGAGCTCAATCAAATATTTCAACATGTACTCAGGGGGAGTATGAACAACAGAATCTATATCAAGGGAGAGAGTATCTTGGTTTGCCCTTTTCCCTTGATGTCAAAGGGGGAGAATGACTTGGTGTGGTTGTTGCCATCAAGTCCAAAGGGGGAGATTGTTGGCATTATGATATAGGTATGATACAGGTGTTGTCCTTGATGGCAACTCACTCAGATGACAGATCATAGTACAACTAGTAAGTAACAAATAATTAATGATCAAAGAGGTATACGCAGGTGTGATGTGACAAAGAAGCATATACACACGAGTTCACTATATACCAAGTCGCGTATACGTACACACACACGTTTATAGAAGGAAAGGTGTGTACATGTTTGGAATCTAAGTTTTGGTCCATGGTATTTGGTCCATGGTGTTTGGTTTGAAGTGTTGACCCCAGGTATTGGGTCCAAGGTATTGATTCTATGTGGTTTTGGACCATGGTATTGAGAGAGGCCTAAACCTATATAAGGAGAAGATCATTAGGCCAAGACGGGATGTGTGCAAGTGATTAATGTCTAATGAAGTGTGAGATCTAGTATGTTGGTTATGGGTTTGTGATGCTTTGTTTTATCTGAACCTAGGAGGCACCTATGCGGAAGGTTGATGGACCGGGATCATGAAGACTAAAATGCATTATCATTATATGGTATGATCATGAATAGATCTGAATACTGACACATGTTTTATCCTTTATATCTTATGTTCTGGGTATATCTGAAGTTGAAAATTGCAGCAAAGGTATAAGTAATTATTTTCAGATCTATACGTGGGTTCTCTCTGGTGAAAGGGCGTATACATGCTGGTTCAACAAGGTAAAGTAGTGTATACATTATGAGATTTGATGTTTGAGGTTACTATTGATTCTAGTGGTTGTTGCAGAGTTCTGGGCTCTGCTCTGTGTTTTGGTGACTGTGTTTTGATGACAGGGTTTCAATGATTCAGTTGTTGGGTGATTTAGAATTAATGATTGTATTGCAGTGGTGATTGTTTTGTATTTATGGATCCAGTATGAAAATTTATGAAACATGGTCCCTGGAAGAAAAGAGAAGGTTGTAGCCTTTTGTAGGTCAGCACCTACGTACTAGTACATCATCTAGTACAAGAGCTAGGGATTGTAGCTCCCTTCCAGGAGAAGCTGAAGAACGAGAGAAGGTTGTAGCCTTCTGCAGGTAGAAGCTTGCGTACTGGTATAAGACTGCACCAGACAGAAATATTGTAAAAAGAAGTTTCTTATTAAAAGAAGATAGAGATGAATCACAGCAGGTGGTTTTCACCCACATTGGGTTTCCACCTTACATCATGGTGTTCATGTGTGCTTCTTATGTGTGATGATATGTTATGTTTTACTACACCTATTTACTGTTCGTATGGTTAATAATGTTATGATTCACTCATTGAAGATCAACTAACTGAATCATAAGTTTACTGGATATACGCTAGTTCCATTAAACACAGTTGTGTATACATGCGAGTATCCTTAACTGAAGTAGCGTATATGAATATGATAATGGAAATGAAAATATTATTGATTTGCTAATACTGATTCACCCCCCACCCCTAGTATTATTTCCAACATCATGTACCAAGCACATAATATTCATTAGACTCAAAACAAATTGAAACAAATTCAAATCATACCTCATTGGTAGCCCATCAATAAGGTAAATTTGCAATTATGTTTACTTCCTAAGTCAAACTAGCTCTTTGATCAAATCATCATGAATAAACATATCACATATGGTTAGCTCAAAATGCAACCATCATATATCAAAATCATGCATCACATGCAATCATCATAAAACAGAATCATAGATCACATGTAACAATCATAAATTAGAGTCATAGATCACATGCATAATAAAACTGAAATAAAATACTTAAACTTATCCTTCAATCAATTCTTTGCTTCCTCCTTTGCTCTTTCTGTGCACCCATCAGATTAGTTTCCATACCCAACAAGCACCCAATACTTCTCTTCTCTTCAATCACATACACATACATAATATACATCACAACACATTCATCCACACATGGTGTACAACACCACACAATACATACAACTTCACCTAGTATACATCACGACACATACACATACACCAGGTGTTCAACACAACACAATACAAACACCTACACCCGGTTTACACCACAACAAAAACACCTACACCCGATGTACAACAAAACACATATACGTACATAGAGTACAACACAATGAATACACATGTCATGATACCATGACTACATAATGAACATACACATTACCAGAGGTAGATAACACAACATGTATGACTTTAACAAAATACCACATGTACAATAGTACCACATGAACAACAATGTACACAGCACCACCTATACACAACACCACCCGCACAACGTGTGCACAACACCACATATACACAGCACCACCTGCGCAATGTGTACACAACACCACCTCCATAATGTGTACACAACACCACTTGCACAATGTGTACACAACACCACATGCATGCAACACCGCATGTACCACATGTACATAGCACCACATGCACACAACACCACATGCACACAGCACTGCATATACAACATGCACACAACACCATATTGTTACACAATATTTTGTCACCGACCCTGCATCCCCTGATCCTGGATAGAGTCAGTCCCTGAATGGCATCTGCTCTTCGCCATATACCAAAATATGTGTCCAAATCTTCCATATTACTCAAGAAGATTACCTAAACTCATCAATCCTGAAGTTGACCCCTTTTTACGCATGTTTCAAGATCGTCGCAAGTCATCAATATCCTACCTGCGACACTAGCCCAGAATGCACTAACGCCTCACGACATCGTCTCTGAGTTTCAGTGTTTGACTTGCGATGACCCAGATATGGCGATTTAGTTCAAACAGAATACTTCTGGGTGGTTCTGGAGCTGGTTGTTGGGTCAAAGAAGTTTGCCTCTCCTCATATGATATTATGGTTCTGCCTTTTGAGTAACCTCCCTTGAAGATAAGCTTCCTCTCCGCTCATTTATGAAGGCTCTTCCTCTTACAAAAGCATCCTCCATGACTATGACAAGCTAGCTTTTTGGAGTGTTAGTTCTTAGTTAGCTAGTTCTTGGTTTGCTGGATTGATAGCTTATAGTTTGGATTCCTGATAGCCTAGCAATATCTTGTGAGGTATGAGAATAGCCTTCCATGTTGTGGATTGATAATGCAAAATGATTTTGTAAGAAGGAAGCCTTGTTGTGATTGCCTTAGATTCATACTTGTGTTTTTAGGTGAGAGAGAGAGTCATTAGTCTTTCTGGGAGACCTTTGAGAGTGAATTCTTATGGAGACATAATAATCAGACCCTTCAAGGAAACTTGCGACGTCAAGGCGTAGTTGTAAGCTTTACTGTTGTTTATATTAATACAATCAATGGTTATTTCCTATATCATGTATGAAATGTATGTTGATAGCTTATGGTTCCTTAACTTTATAAGTACATAGTTCGTTGTTGTGATCTATTATGTGTTTTGTCGTTTTTATATTGTTTATGGTGAATCATTCATAAAGGAGAAGAAAGCGATAGCTAAAGCGACGTGACAAAGACTTAATCAAACACGGGTATAAGGTAGGCCTCTTCAACGATAACTATTTAAGGAATTAGCTATTGCCTTTGTCTTGCTGTGACTAGACCCACTCTAGGGCTAGAGGGGTTGTCTCTGTTCATAGAGGGAAATTACCTACATCACAAGTTGGCAACCATAATGGGGAACCTTTGTGTGTTGTCTCTTGTTTTTTCTCTTGATTTGTTTTTGATTGAATTACAAAGTGTCTTTTTTTTTTGGGACCGACCTATCAGTGATTTCGATCACCTGAGTAGATATGGTAGTCCACCTCACTATCTGAGTGATAAGCCTAGTTTCTTTCAGCTGTTTTTGTCTTGTTTTCCCTGTTTATTGAGATCACCGTTGTTTAATTCTTAACAGCTGTGACAAATCACTCTTGTTCTCTTTACCCTCGTTGTACATCGCAGATATCCCGTCATACAGCTGCGACGATTCCTGAAATCAGACCATCACTAAGAATAGGTGTACTCTTGCGACGATGTCTCTCAGTTGCTCGTGTAGTACTTGCAACGATTAGTAATCGTCTCTTGTTGTCAATGTTTCGCCTACGACGATTCCTGTAGGGTTAATTTTTTACAGCCTTGCCTCTTGAATAGACCAATGTAGCTTATCCTTTGCTATTTCTTTCACCTTATTAAGCTTGTTTTGATTGTGTTTACTGAGGCATGTCCTTCTTGGTTCCATTTGTATGAGATTTGGTTTTTTGGACTATGTGACCTAGGTCTTTTAAGGTTCCGTCAAGAATTTGGCAGTTTTGGGTTGCTTGTCCTTTCAAGTTTCTAAACTACATCCACAACAGTCTTATTGATTTGTTTGAAGTTGTTCTCTTGCTATTTTCCCATCTTCCTAGTTGATCCTCAGTGATTGGTCATCAAACTAGCTTGTTGTGTTGATTTGATTCACTATTGAAGCATATATTACACTTGCCTTTTGATCAGTCAGGTTGTGCATTAGCTTGTTTGTTATTTATTCCAAAAATCGAAAACATTACACTCATATAGTATACAAAAATGAAAGCATGTTTTCATTAGTATATTCTTTATGATTAGGAATTGAAAAGCGAAATTCAAATCTTTTGTTTTTCTTCATAGTAGTTGCGAGATAAGCGGAAATCAATGCATTGTGTTTCCTATTGATTGGATTACTTGCTTGCACTGTTGTTCTTGCATTTGCTTGTTATTGTCTTCGTTCACTTGGAAATGAACTCCTTACCCTCATTTAGGTAGTCGTCCAATGAAAGGAATGGTTTTTTTCTCATCTAGTTGCATTCTATGAGTGTTAAAGATACATTCGATAAGGCCTTGAAATCGAGACTTAATTCAAGATCAACTGTTAAAATCTATTGAATGAACCTAAAAACGCATTGGAACACAACGATCACATATCTAGAGGTCTACGCTAGAAACGTGTTCTGATGTCATTAAACCTAGTTCCTATTGTTCTCACTAAGGTTGGGTGGTTCCTCCTTTTGTGATACAATAGATGCTAGTGCGGATTTGTGCTCCCCGTACCATCACATATATATTTGGAGAGCTCACTAGGTTATCATCTTATTATCCATAGGAATTCAAGTCTACCACCTTACAAGTCGTAATGCACCAAACACAACATTCAAGAAGATTGACTATCATACGGGAAGTCCTTGGTCATTTCTCTTTCATTTTATTACCAAGGTGTATATGCAGTTTTACGATTTGTCTGGTAAACCTCTTGCCTAGAATTCCAGAGTAGTCACTTTCATTCCTTTTCAACTCTTTAAAAGTAAAAGGATCATCTAAGCACTTTCCCTTTCAGACTCATTAAACTTTGAAAGTGATAGAGTCACATTTAATCCTTTTCTCGACTCTTAAAATATGTAAAGGCAAAGTTTTGTTTCAATGTTGTAAAATTAACTACCCACAAAATATTCCTGGTCACAGTTGGTGTTTCTTTCAAAGTCAATTCCAATGGAAACATTTCCAGAGTCTACCAGTCTAGGTCTCTCCCTGGATGAGAATCCTGGTCCTTTTCCTTCATTTGGAAATGTTGGTGCTCCTTATATGGCAACGTTGTCCCTACCTAGGTTAACCATTGGCCTACCTGTTTGGTTGTTTTCAACCTTGGTGGTCCCGAGCATCCCAACTCTTGTTCCACCGTCTCCTTCATTTGAATCACGTCATGATAATTCTAGGGTTGACTCTTCGCCTTCTTCCCCTATTTCTTCACCCTCCTCTTCTACTTCACCTAGTGAAAGTTCCAAATCCAGTAACCAGAAGGCTAATAAGAAGAAGAGGAAGACGAAGAAGAAGAAGAAGTTGGATAAGTGAGAGGCCAATCGTGCAACTCTTGCTCTGAGTGCACCTCTGGTAGAAAAACCTTCTAATATTCCACGGAAGGTCAAATTTCCTTATAAGTTGTGCAAGGGTGACCATTTCCTTCGAGATTGTCCTTGTATTCCCAGGATATTAGAAGTATGGTCTCGAGATAAGATTCAACCATCCTTATCGACCTCTGAAGATCACGTCGATGTTACACCTTCAGCTAATAGTGGTAAGAAGAAAGGGAAGATTAGATTCCCCTGTAGGTTATGTGAAGGCGAACATCTTCTTCACCTTTGTCCTCTCACAGATAAAGCTTCCACAGTTTTGGAAAACCTTACAGCTCCTCAACCCCAACTCCCAATTGGTTATCAGAAGCTTTCTTCTGATCCTCCACAGATTGGTAAAGAGATTGAATTGGATTCATATCTTGCTCATCCTGCTCTTCCCGAGCCTGACTGTGTTATGTATGTTCTCGACCAACCATTAGTCGAAGAGAGTGTCGACTTGGCTCCGCCTTCGGTTCCTCGCTCTTTTCTAGAAGAGAGTCATGATCATCCTATCCATGTTCTTCTTGTTTCCTCAGATTCTCATGAACCAAAGAGTGACCTTCCTGTTGTTCAGGAGAGTCCTCCTCCTATTCTTATACAACATGGGGGCAATCATATGATACCCCCACCAAGTATTTCTGTTGTCTCCTTTGATTGGGGTATGTTGGTTGATTTCCGCCTCCCGTCTCATGTGCCTTTCTAGATCACAGTACATGCCTATAATATGGTGGTACCCGGCACTATACTCGATGAAGGAGTGTCCATTAGCATCATGCCTTCTACTACTTGGCAAGCTTTGGGTTCCCCATAGCTTGTGCCTGTCACCCAGAATCTGATGGCCTTTAACAAAGGGACCAATCAACCTTTAGGGATCCTTTTGAAGTTCCCTATTACCTTGGGAGGAAAGACCGTCTATGTAGATGTGATGGTAGTCCAAGGTCCGTTAGATTTTGATATTCTCCTTGGACGTGACTATGTGTATGTCATGGGAGCTCTTGTTTCTTCCCTCTTCCATGTGGTTTTCTTTCCACACAAAGGAATAATTGTGATTATTGATCAATTATCATTCATCAATCATCAAGTACCTTCTCTCCAACCATCATCCCCTATCGAATCTTGTTTGGAAGCAGTACCTTCCCCGCCACAGGTTAATTATGTGGCTACCCGTTTTGTCTCCATGTCCATTGATGATCAAATGGATGGTATAGTACATTATATATTGGGGGCATTGGAACTTGATCTGTCTATGGTACCAAACGACATGTATTCCTCCCATAGCATGGTTCTTCCATCTAGTGAAGACCTCTTGGGAACCATGTTTTCATATGGTTCATGAACAAGTTTCATGAGGATAGTTCTTGCCCTTGTGTCGACCTCATTAAAAACTGAAATGAACACCATGGAGCATAGTTCCTTATCTTGTGTCAAGCTCGTTAAAAAATGAATCAAGGGGTCTTGAGGAGAGTTCTCGATCTTGTGTCAACCTCGTTTAAAAATGAAACAAGAGGTCTGAGGATAATTCCTAGTCTTGTGTCTAACTCGTTAAAAAATGAAACAAATGTCTTGAGGATAGTTCTTTCACTATGTCAACCTCATTAAAAAATGAAACAACTCCCTTTTCTAAATCAAGTCTTTGATTAATATCTCGTAAAATCCCAGTTGAGTCTTTCCTGAATCTCGAGATTGAACATTCATTCCACCACCCAGTTGAATGCAATGAAGCTTGGGGGGCATGTACCTCAATTGGATCGTTATATTGGGGGCATGGGAACCTTATTCAAGCATAGTTTTTCATTTCAAGCTTGTGTAAACATGAAACCAAATCCAAGCATAGTTCTCCATGGTTCGAGCTTGTGTAAAAATGAGCCCATGCACCGATGTACCTTTTTTGGTTTCGTGTGTAAAGCGATTTCTCGCATATTGTGTCTTTTGTCTTTTATGCAGATGTTAAATATATTGACTGATTCATTAGTGAATTATGTATTAGATAGACATTTGTGAGAATTATAAATCATAAACAAGCATTTAGACATAATAAGCAAATATAGTAAAACATAGATAGATCTATATCATGTGTTGCACACTGTGGCGTCAAATATAAATTATTTATAAGATAATATTAAATATATATTAATAATATTGTATATGTATATTATATATGTATATGTTATATGTATATATTAAATTATATATTTTATATATCTAAATATCAATATATTTATATATATATATATAATATATAATATATATATAAGGATATATATATATATATTATATATAGTAATATATATATATATATAAATATATAATATATATATATATTATATATAATATATACATTGTATATATTTTAACATATAATATACATATATATATATATATATTATTAACTGTAATATATAGATAATATATATATATCATATACATAATTACATTATATACATGTATACAACAATGATATATTGAGATATATATAATATATATATCCAAAAAATATGTGTGTTCAGTTATATCGTGAGACACATGTCTCTCAAGAATCTGCTTAAAAGAAACCTAGAAGTATACTATGCATTATCCTCTCTATAGCAAACTACTGCTCGGACCATGCGTTGAAGCAGTCGGTGCCTCCTGTTCGACACACTTGCGGTGTGTCATTGGTATTGCATGGGAATCTCCTCAAATTCTCTGTAGTTTGGGATCCCCTCAGTCAAGCCCTCTAGGTTACAAGCTATCTCCTCCTCAACATCTCCACACGGAGGTGGTAAATTAATCTCTCTGTCATCCCTCCAAGCAGTAGGAGCGAGACCTATTGGTCTCTCAGGCCCAACATCTACAAAGAATTAAACATAATAATTAGGGCATGTATATTTATAATCCAAAAATAACAAAAATTACAAAAAGTTTATCAGTCAAACTGAGTATTTTACCTCTCTCATCCCATTGTTCGCTAGGAGGAAGCAGCATGTCTGGATCACCCCTGAATTCCATCTCAGCGTACGACTAATCCTCAACTATGAATTATTGATGGTTCATCCTTTCAACCAATTCTAGACCCCATGATACAGGCTGGCCACCGCTTCCTTGCGGCATCACAAGAGCCCAATGAGTAATCCGTGTCTGTTGTAGTCCTAGCCATCCCACCATCACGTCTTGTCTCCGGAGGATTGGTACTTGTTCCAGCATGAGCGGTATCAAGATTGAACCGTAGCCGAACTGTTTCGTCTCACCCCGATGGCACTTGGTCAGTTGTCTCTTTATATTGAGAGACACAGCCTCGGCCCAATTAAACATAGTAGGATTCAAACAGTCTTGGGCTAACCATAATTGAGTCTTGGTCACCTCACGCTGGGCTTGGGAGCCAGTTGCTCTGGTTATGTTGAATAGAAATACTCGTAGTGATAAATCACTAATAGTGGAAATCTATAGCTTTCCACTTGTTGATGATTTCCATGCTCCTAGGGGGCATACTCTTGCAATAAGTGTGTCCATAGAATCTCTAGTAACCCGAACTCCCACCATGCAAGGCATCTCTCCTCTCCTTGACAACCCAGTCGAAAAGTAGATATATGTGGCATCAAACTCAATTTCTTGCCTGTAGATTATGAATTTTCCTTCGTTCGGATTCCATGCTCGGATCAAATACTCTAAGAGATCCATTTGTTCTCTCAGAAGTGGTGTTAGGAAGAATTTTAAGAACCCACAGTTTCGCAGTATGTTCAGACATTGAGGATATGCCATTCCCATCACATCATCATTGTCATGAGTACGTTCTTGCCATACGAATGCCATTTTTTGTCCCTGCATGCACAAAAATCCCTTTGTTAAATTCCATCCAACCATTTTCACCATTTAAAACTGATTATAAATGAAGATTTTTGGGTTCCAGCGCACGGGCCAATTTGCATTGTTCACAAACTTTCAGGTCGTCACAAGTCTACATCACTTTGTTATGACGATCTTGTTTTTGCCCCAAGTAAATTTCTCGGTCATCGCAACCCCGAGGAGGAAAATTGCGATAACCAAGGCGGAATTTTTGTCCAAAAAATTCCTATAAATCCCAGTTTAAAACATGAAATTGCATCTGATTTTGGCATAAAAACAAAGGTAAGGATAGGGGATTTACCTGGAAGAAACACGAAAGGCAATGGACCACTGAGCCTCCTGGACTCGATCGCCAAGTTTCATCAGGTGCGCAATGTTTGAAGTTTTTACCACAGTAAAATACCCAAGTGAATTGTTTTTTTACCATAGTGTCTCTTTTATAACCTTTTTTTCAAAAATTTAGGGTTTTCCTTAGGGTTTGAAATTAGGGTTTTGGCCTATATGTGTGCTTTTGCGAGGTAGATCTTATGCTTGAATTTTCTTTTGTAGCGACAGGTGTTTCGAGCATTGGCGATGATCGATGCATGAATTATATACTCAGTTAATACCGAACAAGTCCTTTCTGAGTCAACTTTAAGCTCTTTTCTGATTCTTGAAACGTGAAGAGATTGTCAAGCCCTTATCATTTCGAGCTCGTTAATGGTTGTAAAATGTCATGTATCCAGTAAGTTTTTTACTTTTTTGGAATGGAGGCACTATTTACGAAAATTACTCCTTTATGAAATGGTCAAGCAGTTATCTCAAGTATCATTTTCTACCATTTCGAGCTTGAGAGACACAAACATACGAAAAGGGCCCCTTTGGAGTTTTCTTTTCTATGTCTTTTTCAAACTCTCTAAACATGAATAAGACTTTGATTTTTAACTATGTCAGACTTGTTTAACCGTGACGACATTGGACTTGTTGCCATGATGAGACCCGAGCTTCTCCTCCCTAAGGCTTGTTAAAATTTCACTAGGTTGGATTTGTCCGAAGGACAAACTTATATTGCAAGCATATGCTATCCCCTTCAAGCTTGTGTTTCAAAAATAATTGTGGTACTCACCATCAATGGTGGGGGGAAATTTGGAAATATTCTGTTGATTACCTATGACAGCTTGTCGCTCTTAAACATTGGCACTTTGTTGCTTCTCGTTGGGTTTGGGATATCCTCACTTCATCATTGGCCTTCTGGGTTTTGGGTTCTTCATTTTTCCTCATTCCATTCAATCCCTGCTATCTTTGCATGACCTTCAATCCCTTGGTATCAAAATGTTGCCGCATTTCAGATTTGTGTCACCGCTATGTTCAAGAGATTAATCCTTCTGCGGTGTGCACCCTTACATCCTCCTCTGATTCTTTGTTTCATCCATATTCATCTTGTTCCTTTGTCTCACGTTGTTGATGTGGGAAACATTATGGCCCTCCTATGACTAATTGCTTCTCGTCAACATCAACTCATTATCCAGGAAGTTGATCTAGAGACTCCTTTCGGGTACCTTGGAGCTTGCATGCCTCAATGGCAAGTTCTTCGCATTTGACGACAGGCTTGCATCATTGGTCTTTGATTAGGTGGTTCCACAAGTGTTCGACTCCAGATCATTCTTCACACTTTATGGATTGTACCAGCAATACCTTGAGAACAATTGACATTATTGGTGGTTTCTCTCGTGCTTGTTAATGGCTCATATCATTGGATGGTAATCAAGTGATTTTCTAGCATGCTCAACTTCAACGCATTCATTTGCATATTAGAAATTGTACGATGGACAGGTCAGGATTCAAGACCTTGGGCTTAGATTACACAATTCTAGGTTGTGTGGATTATTTATACATCACTCTTTTGATCGGACGGCTGCGACCATACCTGAGTCTTTCTGGATGGCTCTGACCATACCTATGTTTTCATATGGTCTTTTTGACTGGATGGCTGCATCCATACCATAGACTAGTTCTATTTGTCTTTGGATGGATATGCCCATACCTTGACTATATGTACCTCTTTCACTATGAGAGATATTAGTTATACTTGTGTCTGCAGGTTCTCCATGATGGTGTTTTGGTTTAGTTGTGGTTTCGTAAAGCATTACACCCCTCCCACTCTCTCGGCCTTCCTTCTTTAGGGGGCATCTGTTACACAGTATTTTGTCACCAACCTTGCCTCCCCTAATCCTAGATAGAATCGGCCCCTGAATGACATCTACTCTTTGTCATATACCAAAATATGTGTCCAAATCTTCCATATTACTCAAGAAGATTGCCTAAACTCATCAATCCTGAAGTTGACCCCTTTTTACCCATGTTTCAAGCTCGTTGCAGGTCATCAGTATCCTGCTTACGACAATAGCCCAGAATTCACTAATGCCTCGCAACGTCATCTCTGAGTATCCATGTTTGACTTGCGATGACCTAGATATGGTGAATTAGTTCAAACATAATACTTCTGGGTGGTTCTGGAGCTAGTTGTTGGGTCAAAGAAGTTCACCTCTCCTCATTTGAGATGGTGGTTCCACCTTTTGAGTAACCTCCCTTGAATATAAGCTTCCTCTCCCCTCATTTATGGAGGCTCCTCCTCTTATAAAATCGTCCTCCATGACTATGATCAGCTAGTTTTTTGGAGTGCTAGTTCTTAGTTAGCTAGTTCTTTGTTTGCTGGATTGATAGCTTACAGTTTGGATTGCTGATAGCCTAGAGATAGCTTGTGAGGTATGAGAATAGCCTTTCAGGTTGTGTATTGATAGTGAAAAGTGGTTTTGTAAGAAGGAAGCCTTGTTGTGATTGCCTTAGATTCATACTTGTGTTTTTGGGTGAGAGAGAGTCATCAGTCTTTCTAGGAGACCTTTGAGAGTGAATGCTTATGGAGACATCGTGATCGGACCCTTCAAGGAAGCTTGTGATGTCAAGGCATAGTTTTAATCTTTACTGTTGTTTATATTAATACAATCAATGGTTATTTCCTATATCATGTATGAAATGTATGTTGATAGCTTATGGTTCCTTGACTCTATAAGTAGATATTTCGTTGTTGTGCTCTATTATGTGTTTTCTCATTTTCATATGTTGTTTTAGGTGAATCATTCATAAAGGAGAAGAAAGCGACAGCTGAAGCGACGTGACGAAGACTTCATCAAACACCGGTATAAGGTAGGCCTCTTCAATGATAACTATTTAAGGAATTAGCTATTTTATTTGTCTTGCTCTAACTAGACCCACTCTAGGGCTAGAGAGGTTGTCTCTATCCACAGAGGGAACTTACCTACATCACACATATGTACACAGTATTGCATATACAACATACACTCAGTAGTATATGTACATAGTACCGCATATGAAACAGCCACACAACACTATATATACACAACGACGCATTGAAACATGCACGTAACACCATATATGCAACATGAAAACAAAAATACAGTTACACAAGCTTAGTATTGCACATCCAGAGACCACACACTGACTCTACCAAGAAACATTTCTTCTAGTGTCTTTCCATTATCCATGCTTATCCTAGTGTGTCGTAGATCACACTGCTTTCATTTCATTGATGTATCCCTCAGGTGTACATGTCCATAACATAAACATAGAGATAGTATAATCACATAATATTAATTTATATCCACATGATACTAACCTCACGAATTTTTCAGAACTACTCTTACCACTTGATTCCTCATAAGATCAGGAACCTCTTCATGCCATTCACCTGCCTAAGCAATCATTCCTCCACAAGAATGATCCTTGACAATGTTGTCATACAACAACATACATACACGCATATATACATATACACATTAGCATAAAAAATCATGATCCCTGATGACCTTGTCAGACAATGACATACATACATAGATATACATGTAGTCATCAACATAAGCATGATCACAACATAATTACCATATATCATAAGGTCTAAGTTAAGAGAAATCCATTTATCTGTGCACAATATGCACAACATTGAGAACAATAACTCCCAACTTATCCAAGTATATGTTACCTTAAGCCCATTTACTTTACTTTTCTCATGATTGTCCTCCCCCCGTTCATCTACCCCAATGGACCTAACCATTCCAACTGGTTGTCACATTTTTGCCTTCAGTTTCCCTTTACTCATGCATTGGGCTTCATCCGAGTCTTACATTACTTGTTGGGTTCCACATAGCTCTTCTTGAGCTCCATTAACTTTCTCTTTCCCCAACCAATTCCCAAGACCCTCAAACATAAAAGGAAAGAACAAGAAGCAACAATTAGAAAGCCATGAAAAACCAATAGCAATATGACACCACAAACAAAGTGGCATGGTCATGCACCAGACATAAGAAAAAATAAAAATCAGGCACAAATAAATAAAAAAAGGCCGAAATAAATAAATAAATAAATCAATAGACACTATAACTCAACCCCATAGTTCCCAATGCTTCCAAAGGAAAGATTAACCCAAGCCTTCTCCAAGATTTCACGACAGTCTCTTTTTTCATGCAATTACTAGTATTATACTTCCATAAACACATAAGTGTTAGTGCATAAATAAACATAAAAATATATCGGTTACCTTACCTTTTTGTACCCAGAACGATGACCTGTAACTTAACACATACATATATCATCTCTCAAGGAACTCTAATTCCTTGACGAATCCATCATAATTGAAAACCAATTGTTATACATGTCAAGTACATGTTCATGAATATAACGCATATCTACATAATGTCAGAAAATCAAGGTTACAAATACTTCCTGTATGCAAAGCAGTCATTTGTTTACAATTGTGGTTTCCAAACGTAGCCAAAGGAATTCTCACCCAATTCCTTTCTTTAAACCTTTACTTTGTTGCTATTAAGTCTTATTATGTCTTGACACGTCACCCAACTATTAGTTATATAAAAAAACAAATATTACCTTGTCATGCTAATGTCAAGCATGTTTCCCTGCAGTTGTTCACACATGTCAGTGACATGTTCCAAAGATCAAGACATCATGTCTATTAATTTGAAATCAATTTTTGCCAAGACTAACAACCATGCCATAATCTGCAATCAACTCATAATAATAGTCATAATACTAAAACTAGCACCCACTTGTGCTCAAGTTCATATCGACTATCTCAACACATATTATGTTAGTACAATCATCTTAAAACAAGATCATTCCTTCATGCAATCTTATAGACACAAACTCATATCATGCAATTAATCAAACATTCAAACAACATGTAAGTATACCATGTTAGATAAACCAAATAGATGTAATAATCAAACTCATACCTCAATGTATCTCAGGGGAGGTTACCACATCTACAAAAGTCAATATAGATTAGTATGACACAATATCACAAATATATCAACTCATACCTGGATATCATAACCATAACCATCTGCACAGGCCAATCCAAACTATCACGATACATATAACATCAATATCTTAGTTGCAATAACCATAATCATCATGTGTACGATCACAATGGATATAACAATAAGTTAACTACCATGCATGACTAGCTGACACACGTGCATATGACCAAACTGATTAACTAGATTCTCTTATGCATGTAACCACAACAAAAATAAAATGAAAGGCATGTATATAACCATAATGCATATGACAACCATTATAAAACATACATGCATGCCCAACATACAAACCTTTATGACGATCTGCTCTTACCCCAAGGTCCAGTGCTACAAACTCGCTCTGATGATCTGCATCTCCTGCCCTTCTCAGCCAACATATCAACATGATACATTATAACATAAAATATGACACTGGCTATATACATGACAACCATATCCATGAAAATGCATGCATAACAACATGCATCTATCCAGATAGGTTGAATGGGCTAGCCATAACCATATCCAGTCCAAGAGAACGGGAACCCACTCTGATACCACCCTATAACCACCCCTCCCATATCTACCAGCTTTCACCGACCTGCAAGCGTAAACATGAGTTGAGGGCTACTATGACATGACTCAACCTCTAGTTAAGGAAGTGGAATCGACAAACTAAAACTTTACTTACCTTCCTTAGGAGCTACAAGACTCTCGGGAGCTAAACAACCACTCTAGGTGTCATAACCCTGAGTTAACTTGGTTTTTCATTGACCTAGGCTGCTATTCACATGCATAACAAGGCAAGCCAGTGATTGTAAGCTTCCAGTTGCATGGATAACCCTGCCTCCCAATGACTGCATTCTAATTTACCTAGTTTGTGCATGAAACCCCAATATGTGAGCCACTTTTTCAAGGCCAGGATCCAGACCTTTGCCAAGAACTTGATATAATTTTCCAAAATGATGAATGACATAAGGAAAATTCCATTAATGCAAAACTTAGACAAGACCTTTACCTAACAAGGCCTAACCATGACATACATTTTGTCAAACACATTGCAAACATGTAATATGTAGGTTATAAATCCATATCTAAACATAGGGGTCTCATACTTATCTGAAAATCATCAAGAAGGTCTGATTCCCTCTCACAATAGCTGCAATAACATATATTAGGTCATTCATTCATTAACCATTCATTCACTAATCAAAACATGACGAGATCCATAACTAAGGTTTGTCATAAAACCATGCTTATAACTAGAATAGTAATAGTGATAGAACAACCATCAAAGCGACATAATAACAAGTATAAATACTCATTAAAATATAGTAGGAAAAGATCTCTTATTAACATATGCAAAAACCAACCAATTCAGGGACTTCCACATACCACCTGATCATTGATTGGGTTGAACCAAATATTTCTTTCACCCAATCACCCCCATGCCATATTCCAAACATGAATGTGGGACTTCCAAAAAAAACCAAGACTTCCTCAGGATTTACCGCAGATCCCACCATTATCGATCAAGGTATTTCTAGTCTTGAAGCAAACACCTACCTAACTAGGCTTTACCGCAATCTCGTCATTAGCGGTCGAGGGATTCCTAGGCCCAAACAAAGAAGCATAGATTATCAGGATTTTCCGCAATCCTACCATAATGATTCAATGGATCACTAGGCCTAAAAAAGCATGGATGCCTCTATATTTATTCACCAATACCTTGAGGAATTTTCCCATATCCACCCTCATGTTTTACCTCATATCTTGCCATTACCAGTCAAGGAATTTCTAGGCGCTTGATAATTTTCTTGAGACCACCTCACCCAGTTCCAAAACTATCAGACAATCCAAGCTCAACCATAAAGATAACTCCATCACAATATGGTTATCTGTAAATGGAAAGGAAGGGTTGAAACCACTATCATGCCTGGTAAAACCCATGCCAATGACAACAAGAGAACTAAATACACACATGCATGTACCAAACTAGCAATAAAATCATACATGCAACTCGATACCTATAAGAAATCCTGATGTAGCCGCTTGTTCCAACTCTTCCTTGCTTGATGTTCGTTTCCCTTTTCTTTTTTGTCCTTCCTTTTCCTTCCTTTCTGCAATGCTACAATGCTCCAATAATGCTCTAAGTGTGTAAGAGTATGAGAGAATAGACAGGGCTCCAAAAATGAACTGGCAAAATCTATCACACTAACGAAAACCATGAACTGATCCTTGGAATCCTTTTTATCATTCAATCCTCTATTTTCTTCAATTTCTATTATTTTTGCTTCAATTTCCCTCTCATGCAAATTTGTGACTCTTCATCTTCCTTTTCTCCTATTTTCCTTTATTTTCATAAATAAAATGTCAATTAATGCCTCTTTACCTTTTCAATGCCTTTGTCATCTCCTTTATCAATTTTCGTAGCCATAGTAAACCAAATGAACATCCACTAGGATGGTTCGCCCACCATTCAACTTGGAATACGTGTCCCATGAGATTGGTTTGATTTTTCCTTTAATAATTTTATTACTTGAACTTGTAACCCAAGGCTATTAGACATGTGTTTTCGATCAATGTGCTTTCTATATGCTACGATGTAGACTTGCCTATTATGATGTAGACTTTCCATAGAACTCTTAATATATGTGCATATTATTTAAAAAGTGAATATAAAGGTAAGGATGGATATTAAGAGCACTAGGAGGGATATGATTCCACTAGAGGGAGAAAGTAAAAGGGGTTCAAGTGGTTGAATAATAATTCTAGGTTGTATAAGTCTCCCAACCTTCATCTTTTCATCATGTGCCCTATTAAAAGCCCCAAACATCAATCACTAAATGTATCTGGTGGTTGGTGTTTAAGTTCACATTTAATAATTTTTAGAGCATGGGGGTTGAGTACAAGTGATGAGTATTCTATAAGACTCATCTCCATAGGGATTCAAACCATATCGAAATTTGAACTATCTATTTTTCCATGCTCTCTCTTCATGGAAAATTGTAATTTAGCAATATATTATCTCATTTGATTATATTCATCACTTCAACCACGAATATTCATGTATTTCTATGTTACACTCATGAGTTCTCATTTTGAACACTATAATTCAAAACCGATAAAAAAGATGATGTAGGGGAGTTGAGGAAGAGAGGAGTATGATTGGGGGGGGGAGAAGGGAGAAGACGAAGAGACATAAAAGTGTAAATGGTTCTATAGGTTGGATTTAAAGGAATCCATTCCCATTCCTCATATATTTTTGCATATCCAGTGTTCAAGAGCTATGAAAAAAATCTATTTGATTTTCTTAAAAGTGGGCATAATGTTAGACATCTTTTTCATACACTAGATAGCATTGGAGGAATAATATATGTGAACGTATCTTCCTTGTGTTACATGGGTGATTGAAGGGAGTGACATGGCTAGGTTAGTTGGATGGTTACCTAAGGTGTTTTGGAGTGATTTCTATGACTGAGCCTAAGAGAAATTGGGCTGGGTGAGTGACTCTAAAATCCATAACCTTGTTCCTCCTCCCTAATGGACTTATTCATGTTTTGTTAAATAATTAAAAGAATAGATATTGAACTCCATAGATAACTTTAAATTCCTAGTCAAGGATCACACAATCTTATAAGATGATGTACAATGTATACACAAAATTATAGAAGTTCAATCTATTCAAGATATTAGTGATGTTGCAGTAAAATAAATGATAAAATATTGACAATGCATTCTACTTTATTTCAAGTAGCCTAAAATAATGTTTTTAGCCTCCATTCCGTCTTTCAATTTTCCAAAATCAGATAGGAGTGAGATCAAATCCTAATGAAATGAGAAGGATCTATGGAATCAATAATTAATATCAAAAT
This sequence comes from Pinus taeda, assembly GCA_000404065.3. NCBI lineage: Eukaryota > Viridiplantae > Streptophyta > Pinopsida > Pinales > Pinaceae > Pinus > Pinus taeda. Next base: position 66,478 of record APFE031247234.1, on the reverse strand, counting down.
AAATAAATAAATACAACAAAACCATCATACTTATAGAGATTCACAAGGCCCATTCTAAAGCACTAATCATTTCAATTAAGAGAATAAAAACAAACATAAAAATGCATTAAATTGAAAGTATAATTGTAAATGGGATTACTTGACAATACAAAACCAATAAAAATTATATATTATATTCTACAATAATATAGATAAAGTAACAAACAAAAATAAAAATGGCAATAATAAAATGAGGATTCATATGGCCTCCCCTTTGAGTGGGCCCTACCTAAGGGATATTTTGGAATCTTGTAGATAACATAATGAGCATAACCATATTAAGATCTTTACTCCTATATTTGCACATGTTTCATATCAAGATAAGATAAAAATCTGGTCCTCTCTCATCTCTCTCTTCTCTCTCTCTCTCTCTCTCCTCTCTCCATATATATATATTATATATATATATATATTAATATTAAATATATTATAGTGTTTGTGTGTGTAGAAAGGGTACTACAAAACTATAACTATATAAATCAACCAAATCCTAATTTGCTTAGATATTGTCTACCTAATGTACTTTTACCAAACAAAATGGAGTTTTAGAAGATTACCCTCCCTTTAATTAATTCCAATTTTGAAACACAAAGAGGTTTGGAGGGATCAAGCTACTACAAGAGTTAACTATTATCTTTTAGTATTGGTAGTTTGGTGTTCACCTTTGAAATGAGAAGTACAAGGAGCCTTGAATTTATCTTCCCTTATCTCTTTCTTGATATGTGCTTGGTATTGAAAATGAGAAATTATGTAAGAGGAAAGTCCCCTCGTGTTGTATCATTGTAGGACTAATTCCAAAGTCCTCAATCATTGCTACATTGAATTCTCTACTTTCCAATTGACAATATTCCATGTAATATAAATCACAAAATCAGCACAAGAATACTTGACACATAATATATGCATTATATCTTCTTGAAATTAAGGCAAGAAAATTCATTCAAATAATCATATGTCAATGTCATTTAGTTTGACCATTAAAATAAGAGTTCTTAGTGTTGGGTATATGTTATATTATTTGCATGATTGGACCCTTGTACAACCCATGTATTACACACTAATTTGGGAGAAAGGGAGGGTCACGGGGGCCTGTCATTCCCCTCCATTAAGGATATGAAGGTGGATCTCCTGAAAGAATGGATGGTTTTTTCATCCATTTTATGTGGTTTTCAATGCATGGTTTTCACTTTTGGAAAATTTGTGACACATGGTTCTTCAACCTATGATTTTCAATTTGATTAAGCAATTAAGGTTGTAATATAATTTGGGTCAAAAAATTATGGTTTTATATGTTATGATATCCTATATCTTGTATTATAAAAGATGAAGTTATTTGATGAAAATTAGATGTGCGGCTTTGAGGTGTAAAGCTAGTAATTATCTCCTTCCTTGATTTTTATTTCATTAACTAAAAGTTACATATATACAAAAGGAACTGACTATTTTCTTTGAATTCCATGAGGAACTCTTGGTCTTTCTCGAAATTGTTCATTTCATTTTCCTTTGTATTATGTATAATAACAATACAATAATAAATTTGAAGGATTGTGTCTAATATTTCCCCTTTTGAGCTAAAGGGTTGTTTGTTAGTCCAAGCATCATTCCAAATAATTTAGGAGGACCTTCATAACCTCAAAAATTGATGGTTCCAAATTTTTCTAAAATGGTATCCATATCGAAGAGCTTGGTGAAAGATTTCCAATGATGCTTAAACGAGTTCAAACATATTTTGTATGAGGAAGTTATGGCATTCTGAAGTTTTGGAGAAACTGACAAAAAGGTTAGCAAGGGTGCCTTGTGGAAATATCATAGGAGGATATGTGGTTGTATGAACAATACAAAGATAACGTGGTAGTTCATGTGGTATTGTTGACTTTGCAAATGAGTTGTAGCAGGGTGACTCAACAGTGGCATGGGAGGTGATGTGGTATTGTTGGCTATGCAGATGAGTTGATGTGGTAGGGTGACTAAGTAGCAACATGGAATTTATGTGGCAGACTTATTGGAAGGGTGATTATGCATGACATGGGCCAATTAGAAGCCACCACATGGAAACCTATGATTGGCCAAGTTTGGCTAGGTCATATCTAACCAAAAGTTATATTTGGGTGCACAACCATCAGGTGGGTGATTTCAACCCCAAAACTCATAAAAAATAAACTTATGGATTACCATTAGGCCAATATAAATTTACTTGAAATAGAATGGAATAAACTCTATTTAAAAAATATTGTTCCAACCAATGGATAAAATTAGCAGCGACAAGGATCAAACCTGCAACATACATGTTGACAGTTCAACGAATTCAAGTGTACCAAAAAAATGATCATATAAAACACACAGGTATTCTGTTATTTGTGTGGACAATATAAAAAAAGGATGAATATCCCAATGGTGCATGGGATTTGATTCTAAGACCTTTCCTATGTAACACCAATGATTTTTCTAATGGGAAAAAAAATGGTCGATGGTTTGGAAACAAGACACAAACTATATTTTGTGCAGAGTCCATAGTCCCATGCCTAAGTAAAGGGATGGTCAGGTTTTGAACATACAACTGATTTATTAACAACCAAATTATTTCTCCAATATTCCTGATGATGAAGGAAAAGTAACTAGGCTTGGTTTTCATTATGACTTGTAACGATAATATTATGAAGAAAATTGTTAATCCTTGTATCATGGGTTTCATGAGCAAGATGTGTTTACCATAGGTCAAAGACTTCTTCTTGATGTCTTTAGGACTTTTATGTTTCATCATAAATATTATGAAGGTCAAAGGTCAAAGGATATTCTCTAAGATAAATGTATCTATCATCTTGCAAATTTGCTCTACGAACTACAGTAAGTCTCCTTGACATGTTGGCTTAGATTCAAAGACTCTCCTGTCAGCTTGATGTATCGTCATTGACATATATATATATATAGGGGTAATGTAGAGTCAATGTATAAAGATCTTTGGAATAAGATATATATTACAATTATCAAAAAAGGAAACGAATACACAATGATATATCTCGGTAAGTGAAATTCGGATATCTCTTGAGAAGCTCGATATATCTCTCTAGGTCTATAAGTGAAGCTCAGATATATCTCGAAGGCATAGTCTCGGTATTTATCTCAAGGTCTCAGTATATCTATATGTGAAGCTTAGTAAGATTTCCAGAAGCCTATAAGGATATTTCAAAGCCTCTCGATCATGCTCGGATATATAAGCCTGAAAGGTATCCTTGGGACATCCTTCAGAAGTACAATATATCACTCACTATAATGTATACACTTTAGTACTTATAAAAGGATTGTGCATATGCAACCACAACAACAAGTGCTCAACATAACAGTATCTAGTGGCATGATCCAGATTTAAACAGGAACGCAATAAAATACAGAGATAACCATATACACAAAGATGCAG